>OOIL02003033.1:172346-275694 GCA_900332095.2 Cuscuta campestris | reverse complement strand
ATCTAGGAACCATCAACTATACAAACGAAACAGTATAAGTGGCATGGCCTTATTATATTACGGAGTATGACATTTGTAGAATTTTAGCGGAAAACTCGAGCAGCTACAGTAAAAACCTATATATAAATATCCGCTAACAACATTCAATGTCAAAAAATCTTTGCTTTTATAAATGAATTCATCCAAGAATTTGAAGGTTTCATGCAAGTTTGTTGTGTGAGAAATTGCAAGATTGATCCTCAATAAATGTATTGCAATCCGGATGAAAAAAAATTGGTGACACTTTATTTCATTAATTCGTCACTTGACAAAAATATTTTGTACATAAATCTTGAAAATGCAAGATATGGAAAGGACATAACACCAAGATAATACAAAATAAGATATTAACAATAAGCTTCTAACATATATATATATATATATATATATATATATATATATATATATATATATATATATATATATATATATATATATATATATGAGCCGATTCAAGTGAGAATGCACCTTAGTGAAAGAAATAAGAATAAAATCTAGTCTTTGGATTGGATGCATCGTACGGCTCAGATTGCATCTTGCACTCAGATTTTGAGATAGTGCATTTTTCAAAGATTTTGGTGCATTTCGACATGATGCATTTTCAAACCATCTTGGTGCACCTAATTTTGATGCAATCCTGACCCTTAGATCTCACAATCTAAAACACCAGATTCATTCTTATTTCTTTCATAAGATCGCATTTGATGCTTCTAAGAACTCGCGGGAACGAATGTGCCAATGTATCCGAATCCAGCAATAAAAAATGCAACCGCTTGAAGCAGTACATACCAACAATATTGTCGTCTTCCGAAAATAAGGTCATATGTCCCACAGAACAAGAGATATGCCCCAAGAGAGAGCTCCAAAACGTACATTCTGTGACATGAAAAATTGGAGACATGAAAAAATGTGCATTATGTGACATGAAAAATTCTTTCATGCCTGTTTTTAAAGTAAAGATGAATCTTGTTACCTTTCCACAATCTTGAAAGAAGGTTTTCTGGACTCTTTATGGGCCGGTTTCAACTTTGGACCATCCCCTAATTTCTCAGTGACAACCCACTCATTGACCCGGCCCACTCCAAAAAGGCCCATTAAAGTGGCCTTGGCCCGATGAACCGCCATAACATTCTCAAAGAGGATCCAGAATGCCAGCAAATGAACTGACCTATAGAAATAACAAGTCAATTACAACACACACTTATTTATTATGGCTTTGTTTGAAAACATCGTTTTCAATTAGCGTTTAAGTGTCAGATAAAAATTTACTAATCTAGATTAATTTTGAAAATACTATAACTAAACGTTGCAGTTAGATAAACTTCTTATCTTGTATTATAGATATTCTTTCTTTTTTTCTCTATACAAATCACAACCAAACAAGTATTCCTTTATTAAAAAACATATTAATAGCATACGAGAAGATTTTTTTGATATAATATGGGAAGGAGCGAGTAGTATATAAAAGTAATACTTTTAGCACGCAATAATTTTTACACATTCCTTTTTTATTCTTCCCAAAATAAATGTTTCATAACACTTCTCTCTCCTTAATGCAAATTTCAACTATACATTTTTCATTTTTAACACTTTTTGAAAGCTCTGTGAAGTCTAAAAGAAATATTTTTTTAAGAGACAGAGAGAGTATTTGGCCAAAATAAAAACCAAAACATAATAGAGAAAAAGATAGAGATAAAATGAACAAACCTTGGGGTTCCAAGAATATTGAGAAAAGTGATCATAGAAGGCAAATAACAAGTAGTCCAAAGTGGAACATCAACCTCAGCAACCAAACATGTTGTGGGCAATACCAAACAGTAAAACACAAAAGTCCCAACATGAGCAATCACCTTTCTCACAAAGAAGAAGCTGTAGATTATATAAATCTTCTTCCAAAGATTCACATTCTGCACACAAATTGAAGAAAAAAAATGTGTTCATATACATATCAAGATCATAAGATCACGATTCTTTTGACACCCAGATTGAGTGTCATAGTACGACACCGAAATCTTACAGTGCTTTGTCATAGTGGGACCCACTACAAAACACTGTAGGACTCCAAAATGGCTCGGTTTATGACATCGAAAGCCAGTGTCAAAAGAACCAACCTCGAGAAATAATGACATTGTTCAACTAAAGTGAAAGACTTTGTATGGCAAATTTGGTAGAAGGGGATTGACCTTATTTCTCACTATCTCCATCATCATTTTTCTGAAGAGATTTGCAGGGCCACAAGACCATCTATGTTGCTGGTTCCTTAATGCCTTAAATGTACTGGGTAATTCACTCTTTACCTATCAAGTAAATCACCTTATGGCCCATGCCAAACCATCTAGTAACTCTTGTTTCTATGTGTTTTAGAAGGGCTGTAAAAGTAATTTACCCTAACAGAGCTGAGGTACAAAAACTTCCAGCCCTTGAGACTAGCCCGGACCGCCAAGTCCATGTCCTCGACGGTTGTCCGGTGATTCCACCCGCCCGCCTCCTCAATCGCCGCGATTCTCCAAACACCTGCTGTTCCTGCACTCCACGGCTCTCTGATACCATGTTAAGAAACCGACGAAAACCGAAAACTCAATCTTGTGATTGAAGAGGACTCAAAAAGTGTTGGGATTTTGAGCAGTACCATTGAAGGAGAAAAAAGAGTAGGTTGAAGAGCCAACTTCTTGCTCCACACTGAAGTGAAAATTCAAAGACATCTCTTGGAATCTTGTCATCAAGCATTCATCAGCATTCACTGCAAATTCACCCACCACACCATCACTCAACCTATATATGTCACAAACATCATGCATTATAATTAATTTTTAAAATCTCTTAAATCAACTCTAGTGACTTTTGATTTGTCACATTCCTTCTAGTTGAGGAAAACAACAAAAAAACAATTATCTACAACAATAACGACGACAAACCCAGTAAACTTTCACAAAAAAGTAGAGTCAGGTGAAGGTGTGTTTACGAAGAAATAATTACCGAATTTCCAACGGGCTTGAACGAGAGCGAGGTTGGGGTTATGGACAAGAAAGGGGATGGTGCGGCGGAGGAAATCGGGCTCGGGTTGAAAATCGGCATCAAAGATGACAACAAATTCACACTCCTTGACATAACAATGCTTCATCCCTTCACTCAATGCACCAGCCTTATACCCATATCTGTTGTCTCGGATCTCATACTTTATGTCTATCCCATTGCTTGCCCATCTTTGGCACTCCATTTCCACCATTTCCTTATAATTCCCATATTTTTTAACAAAGGGTTAAGGGTAGGTGATTACCACAAAGTGTATATGGTAGGTATAAACAATTAATACACCCTCTTTGCCATACACCAAGAAGTGAATGAATGTAGACTTACACTGCGTCTACATTCATTCAGTCTTTGATGTATCATAAAAGTCATGACGATAGGGAGTTAAATGTGAGTAGAGGGAATACCTTAATTGTGGAGTCTGTTGAATCATCAAGAACTTGGACTATGAACCTGTCAGAAGGCCATGAAAGCCCACACACAGCACCAATTGAAAGCTTATACACCTTCAAATATAAAAGTGATAAGTAAATTGTAAATCAAAGTGAGTTTTAGGGGTAAATGGGGTGAGTAGAGCTTGGGAACCACTCCAAATATAAAAAGTGAAAAGAAAGTATAGTTCAAAAGTGATAGAGCTTTCCAATTGAAGCACATTAGCTTTGGTGCTTTAGGTCATTAAAGTCAACTTTATAGTTTTAAAAAAGCCCAAAACTTTAGTTCAAATAAAGTTAGGTGCGGTTGGCCACGTGATCCAATACTTCTTTACAACAAAACAAAAATGTAAATTTTCAACCGCCGTGCCTTCACAAGAACACCTCAGTTATATTTACCCCAAAGTTGAATGCCATATTAAGAGACTTGTCTAAATTAGCCAATTAGGGCATGGCAATGATCTTTTGACATTGGTGTTTAATGTCATTATATAACATCGAACACCTACAGTTTTCCGTTCGCAAAACTAGTGCTTCTTACCCCGAAAACACCGCCTGCCCCCTTGGATCACGGGTTGGCAACAAAAACTTTTGTTGTCAATCAGTCATTAAGGAAGAAATAGGAGCCAATATTACGAACAAACAATGTAGGTGCCCAGTGTCATAATATGAGATTGAGGATCAATGTCGAAAGATCATTGGAAAATAAGGATTATAACATGAAGAAATCACCCTAAATAGAAGTAAAAATAGAGAAAGTACCAAAATAAAATCTCCGTGTTTAGGGTGATTTCTTCACAAATACTCTCTCCATGAAGTCGACTTTATTTTCAATTCAATTTATTTGATTGTAGGTGTAAAATTAAAAAATAAAATTTACATATTTAAAAACTACATTAAAAGTTCTACAAAACGAGAGTTGACAAGATTATATTATTTTATCAAATAAGTAGTGAAAATAGGTAAAGAAAGTGATTTAAGTTTGACCGTGTGAATAGTAACTGGGAAGATAGTTTTAAGACGGAGGGAGTATTAACTACTCCCTCCGTCCCGGAGTATTCGTCCAGTTTTGACTTTTGACACTGTTCATCTAAACACTTTGACTCATCAAATTATCTCAATGTGTAAGCCTAAATATAGTAATGTGTGATCTTGTTTGATTTGTCTTAACATATAGATTATTAATATATAATTTCTATAATTTTTTAATATACAAATTACAAGATAAAATGGATTAAAGAAGTGTATTGGATGATGTGTAAAAATGAAAGTGGACAAATACTCTGGGACGGAGGTAGTATAAAACATTGAGCAGGACTCAGGAAATAATTTTTCTAGAAATATCTAAAATTCCGGGTACTAATTTGTGCACTATATACTTCATATCTCCGAAAAGAATCCCAAAATGTATTTTTTTTCTATTAAAAAATTACTTTTATACAACTAATTTTTATTTTATCTATCAGATTATATCTATTTATTAATAATTTACCATCACATTTTACTTTTACCATTACATCAAGGATATTTTTGAAAAATTAATGCAAAAATATTCTTAAAATTCCAAAAAAATGTCAAAATTTGAAATGGATTTTGGAAAAGAGGAGTATTAAAATTGAATTACATGCAAGAAGAAAATCAAGAAATATTACGGAGTATGAAGTTAAATTTACTCCACAATTTTCCGGCAGTATAAATGGACGAGGAAAAAAACTAAAAACTGTACAGTAAAATACCTCTTTCTCATTGTACATTGGGATTTGAACGAGAACCATTGGGAAAGAGGCGTTTCCGAGCTCGGCGTCGCCGCCGTCTTCCTCCAGCGGCTCCCACCGGAACCGCTTCTCCGGCGTTCTCCGAGCCAATTTGACAGCGGCAATCACAACCCCCATGTACATCCACTCCACGAACAGCAAAACAGTCGCCGAGCAGCATACGAAGACGAGAGCGTTGAGGACGGCGGGGGCCGCCGCCGGGGGTTTGAAGGATTTGAACTGTCCTGCCACCAGCGCCGGCAGCTCTGAGACGCCGGAAAAGGTCCAGGCACCGGAGAGATTCATCTCCGGCCAAACCTGTGTGGTCCGGACACTTTATTAATGGGTGATTTGATTTAATTTCAAGATAGTAATCAATAGGGTGGCAGTTTTAGTGCAGGGCAAAAAAGACAGTGGAGACAGGGGAGTGAGAGAAAGAAAGAGACAAGAATAAATGGTAGAGTGTGAGTGGATGAAGAAGTTAATAAAACAAAATGCCATTATTGACTTTATTCTCAAAACAATTTCCCATGTGTTATTACAAGGTAAATTAAAGAGAAAAATTATGTAGGAGTGGCTTATTCTTGCAATATTCATCTTTACAATATTTTTTAGACTAAATTCCATAATTGGTCCTTTATAACATGGGGTTTCTATATTTAGTCCTCTGTTATCATATATTACCCCCGGAGTCCTTTTTTTAAAGGCGCCTTTCCACAAATGGTCTTTTTTTATCTTCTGTCATGTTGGTGTTAATTTAAAGACTAAAAATATAATTTGACATCAACATTATGTCTAGTGACGTGTTCTGATATTGGTTAAGCAGATAACACAAAAATAATGACTATGATTGTGGGCTAGGATTCCAACGAAAGACCACATTTGTCGACTATGGTTGTAGTAGAAAACGACTATAATTCACAAACGATGCAAACGGAACAGCCTTGGGAATTGTGTATGACAAAAAAGATATATTATCATTGTGAAATTACACTTTTAGCCCTCAAATTAACACCAACATGATAAAAGATCAAAAAAGGACTATTTGTGAAAAGATACCGATAAAAAAAGGACTACTATGGTAATATTTGATAATAGAGGACTAAATAGGGAAATCCCCCTGTTATAAAGGACCAGTTATGGAATTTACTCATTTTTTTATAACTAATCGAGGTATTTACGATACTCCATTCGTAAAATTTATTGTTTCACCCCATAATCCCCCCGTAAACCCTCACGTCCCAGACCCGACCTTAACGCACCCTTGCACCTCTCTTATTGCAATGCCTATCAGTTTGGTCAAATATTTTACCACAAAGTCAAAAATTTGAAAAGTTGTGTGATTGGAGAAAATGCGAGCGTGCATTAGGGTCCGGTCGAGGTGTAGGGGGGAAACTTATCTTTCTATATTGTAATGATTATCTATCAAATCAAATCTACTGTAGATATTTTATTAGAACTGAATGACTTGATTTCATTGAATATAAACCAGCTAGTTATAATAGCTACAAGATCACCTAACTACAGGCCAATACTGAACCCAATAACACAAGACCTTAATACATTCTAATTCTACAATATTCATATACATCATTCACTTTATTTAACTCTCAGTCCACATTATCTCTATCTCTGTTTCATTAAATTTTTTGTTTTACATCTAGTTGTTTTTCTTCCAGGGTACAACTTTATTAAGTGGTAAGACATATTATGTGGGCTTTGCTAGTGATCTACAGGATGGGAGTTCGAATCTTGGTGGCAATTTTTTTGAATTTGGCTCCTTGTATAATGCGATTTGTCATGACAAAAATCTCTAATCAGTTAAGGCTTATCTCACTATTTAAGTCTTTCAGCATTTCATATGACTCATGGGGTGAGAAATTATTAGGATATGTTTTAGGGTTTAGTAATATTGGGCCAATTGATCACCGAGACCACCACTTTGAACATCACCTGCCGTTGCGTGCGCGTTGATAGGACTGTCGCTACCTTGGTTGGTACTACTACTGCCAGCAGTGGCAGACGGTCGACTGTCTGCTCATCTACCGTTGGACTGACCACGGCCACCTCGGCTGGACAACCAGCGACCCCCGCCTTCTCTTCTAAACTTCTTAGGAAATCCAATCAACCCAATTTAGATCGTCTATTTCATTTTACGATATTTGAGTGAAATTATTTTCAAATCACTTCATATCTTTATTCAGGATGAACTTTAATCATTTTCTACATAGTACGTCCCTTATGAAAAACATTAATCTTTACTATGATACTCGTAATTGAGATTACATTAATTCTCTCATTATTCAGGATGAAGTAAACAATACAAGAATGACCTAGGCAACCTTATTTTTACACAATGTTGTGGAATACAAATTACAAAGAGAATGAATTGAAGCAAAATTACATACAGAGATAAAATTGAATATAATAAATCACTGTACTAATGATACAATTTACTGAAAATAATATATGTGCTCCTCATATTTATATTTATTTATTTTTTCTTGAAAAAAAATATTATTCCCCAATTTAAGCAATCTTGAATTGATGAAATCTCTGCACATTTGAACAAATCCATCTCAGCCAGCCAAGCCATGAATGCATATATGCATGCATTATCCCTCCACCCTCCAAAATTTTCTTGAAGAAGGTAAAAAAAATGAAAAAAACCAAGCAATTATAGCTTAGGGTTTTCATTTTTTTTTGTTGTTTTTGCATGCTAAGAAGTGGGAACAATGGTGCCAACATATCCAAATCCAATAATGAAGAAGGCAATCCCTTGAAGTATGATGTACCAAAAGTACAATTGCCTCCCAAAAAATAGGTCATAGAAGCCACAAAACATGAGGTATACCCCAAATCCAAGCTCTAGTAGATGCATTCTGCACTTTGAACAAATTTAATTATATGTGAATATTAACTAGAAAAGTTTGCCCTTGATGTGATGGAATAAAGTGAATAGTGTAGAGAAAAAGTAGGGATATAATGGCACATTCATCAAAAGTTTTTTGCCAAAATTGGAAACAGGAAAAAAAAATTGGACAGCCCAAAAAAATTGAGAAAGAAATTAATGCACAAAGGGAGTATATATGAACAAATTTTAACCAATTACTTTTCAATACTTATTCTTAATTTGAACGGATAATTTTTTCTTTAGGCGAAGTGAGTACTTACAAGTCGAGTCCCAGATTAAAAACAGGTCAGATCATGAAGTATATATTAAGAATTAATTAGGTGTACCTTTCAGCAATCTTAAAACGTGGTTTTTTGATGGCTTGTTGCGCAGCAGATTTCAACTTGAAACCATCCCCTAGTTTCTCGGTCACAATCCATTCATTGACCCTACCAATCTCCATCAACCCTATGAAGGTGCCCTTAGTCCGATGCATTGCCATTACATTCTCAAACAATAACCAAAATGATAACAGGTGAAATGACCTGCATGCCCATGCCCATCATTTTTTTTCAATATATCGAAAAAAAATCAACGATACGGTACACGAATAGTTAATGCAAAAGCGGTATTTCAATGACCTCACGAATAACACCAAGATTGACACTATCACAAATATTTCATTGTCAATGTTTGTGAAACACTTGCAGTGTCAACCTTGATATTATATGTGGTGTGACTGTAACATGATCCTTATATAATTTTAATCATTAGCAGACCTCGGGGTTCCGACACTGTTGAGGAGAGTGATGACGACGGGTATATAAACGGCGCCCCATTTGGGAATGTTGACCTCGGGCACCCAACACGCCGTCGGGATTACGACGCAGTAAAACATGAAGGTGACAATGTGGGCTATCACTTTTCTCACGAAGAAGAAGCTGTATAGTACATAGATCTTTTTCCAAGTGTTCACATTCTGCATTTTTTGTTCAAATAGTGCATTCTATTAATTAGGAATATTAAAAATAATAGGAAACAAGATATTATTATTACTATTACTCTGTATTACTTTCTTTATTCTATTATTTCCATAATTACTTATTCCTTAATGAATAGAATGATCTCTTGTATTCCATATTGGTGTCAATTGACTATACCAGTTCAATTCCTTATTCTACATTGACACCACTATTATTGGTGTCAATTACTCAATTAGCTATACCAGTTCAATTGAGGATTCTACAAATTACAGTGTCACGTTCGTAAAATTGGTGATACCTAACTACCCACCCCCTAAATTCTTCATCCAATCCCTTCGCTTAATCACAATTTGGCAGAATTAAACTGCGAAATTGATGATTAAGGAAGTGGGGTTAGGGTGGTCTTAGGTTTAGAGTCTAAAGTCAAGTTTAGAAATTGTAATGTGGATGTGAGTGTGACACTTTACCTTGTTTTTGACAATCTCCATGAACATTTTTCTTAAAAGGTTGGCTGGCCCACATGACCATCTGTGTTGTTGATAACGGAAAGCCTTAAATGTGCTTGGCAATTCATTTTTCACCTATATATAACAAAAACTCGAGTTAAAAAATATATACACATACCCACAATACGCACATGAGCAAGCAAGGATCTATTGGCCTTGGAATCCCGGGTCATATTATGACTCAAGACACCTACGATGCTTCGTTTGTAAAATTGATGATTCTTATCCTCCTAACCTCCCCTAAACCCTACCCCTGCCCCCTACCTGCCCACCCCACCACAGCACCCCCCTTGCCCCCCTCTCTATTTTGCCGATTGACTACAGTAAAGGTTTTGGTGGGGGTAGGGATAGGATTTAGGGGTAGAAATCATTGGGTACCCACATATAATTACAACTCTTTTTTTCTTTACACAAATTATATTGTAGAGAAATTTGGGGGGGGGGGGAATGGATAAGTAAATAAAAATTACCATGATATTACCAAGGTACAAGAATTTCCAGCCTTTGAGACTGGCTCTAACAGCAAGGTCCATGTCCTCAACTGTGGTCCGGTGATTCCATCCACCCGCCTCATCTATGGCTGCAATCCTCCAAACCCCTGCTGTCCCTGCATATATTTCGCATTTCGTGTTTTTATCTCCAAAATAACAATTAGAATGTCAATAATATCAATTTATAATACAAAATAAAAACTATGAAATGCGGTACCAATATACAGTGCCAAAAAAACACTATAGAATATACACTATAGTACCCTCTCCGTTTCTAAAAAGGACTACTATTTTGACTAATGGGTGAAATAAATAGTGTAAATTTATAGTTGATTTTTTAATTTTACCCTTGATGTGATGGACAGATTATTTGTAAAAAAGTATAATGTGATAAGTAGGGTAAGAAAAAATAGAAGTAAAAGTAATTTTTTAATAGAAAATGAAAGTGTTTTAAAGAAAAAATTAATAAAAGAGGAAGCGTTCTAAAAAACGAATGGAGTACCACACTAGTTTCACACTCATTTTGAGTGTCATAATATGACATTATAAAATTCCTAAAACACGTTCCTAGACTGAGAACCAGGTCCTACTTCCTCTAAGCCCATTTCACTCCCTTCACCCAAGCATTTCAAGCATTTCCTTGAAATGTTGGGGATGGAAAATTGGGTTTATGAGGAAGATTAGAATTGTAGGACCTGGTACCGGTTCCAACGAAAAAATTGTAGCTTGTAGGACTTCAAAAATAATTCAATGTCATATTATGACACTGAGCAATGGTGTCAAAAAAATCCCTGCCCTTAGAGTATATATGTATTATAATAGAGTGTAATTAATGGGTCATATGTGTGTGCGAAAAAAAGGGCATGTAAATTTATTTTTTATTACCATTAAAGCCAAAAAAGGCATAAGTGGAAGAGCCAACTTCTTGCTCCACTGTGAAGTGATAATCCAAAGACATTTCTTGCATTCTTGTCATCAAGCACTCGTCTGCATTCACTGCATCCCCAAAAATATTTCCCAATTCTTATATGTTGTTTACATAGTAAATAAATTATATTCTAGTCTAGAAATAATAAAATGTTGAATAATAAGAATATAAAATTAAATCTTAAAAAAATCATAAATAATTCAAGTTAGGTAAGCATATGCTATCTTCGAGGCCAATTAATTGTGATGTGATGATTGGTCTGTCCTCCCAACTTTTAGTGGCAGTGTGATACACTACTCTATAAAATACTCCCTCTGTCCCCCGAATTTATTGTCTTAGTTTGATGTCACAGAGTTTATAAAAAGTATTGAAAAATAAAAAGTGAGCAGTTGAAATTTTTTTTAGAAAAAGAAAAAACTCATAGACCACATATTCATTACTCCTATTTTATTTGAAAGAGTAAAGAAATAAGATAATATTTTTTTGACTGCCAGAAGAAGAAAATGATTAGTTCAAGACAAAGAGAGTATAATATAGTATCATGGTATGTGCATGGACCACACAATTTTGGAGTTGTGTTTGGTTGGGTACACACTTATACGTCATTTGACAACTCAAAGTAACAAACAAAAAACAAACGCGGCCATACCACAATGGCCTACCCACCACTCCCTTATTTGCACATGTCTCACTCACTATTGTGTGCCACAACACTAGACATGTCCCCTTATCATCTCAAATGAGACCAAATTTGTGGGGAAATAATTATATATTATTAATATTTTAAAAAAATTTCAATAACAACCATCATCATTATTATGAAATAATTTTAGAATTAACTCATTAAATATCTTAGGAATTCAAAATGTGGGTTCAAAAACCAACAAGTTTCATGTTCCCTCATTTAACTTCATTTTCCTTTGCTTTCACTTCTTTTTAGAGGAAAAAATAATTTAATAAAAAGAGTAAAAGAGATACCGAATTTCCAACGGGCTTGGACGAGGGCGAGGTCGGGGTTGTGGACGAGGAACGGGATGGTGCGGAGGAGAAAGTCGGGTTCGGGTTGGAAGTCGGCGTCAAAGATGACGACGTAGTCACATTGCTTGACGTAGTCCCGTTTCATGCCCTGTTTCAACGCCCCGGCTTTGTACCCGTTCCTATTGTCCCGAATCTCATACTTTATCTCTACTCCTATGCTCGCCCATCTTTGGCACTCCATTTCCACCATTGTCTATGATTCCAAACGCCCATACATGAAAAAGAAGGGTAAAAAGAAAGGTGTGAGAGAAATTAAAGAACACTGAAACTGTTACCAAACACGTAGAATGTTATCCAATTAAACCATTTTACTTATAGTGTTTTAAATTTAGTTTTCACTTGACGAACGAATATTAATCGAATCACATGAAGAGAGATGAAAGAAGGTATTAATAGAGATCATAAAGCTAACCAATCGTAAGAAACTGCCCCCGGTACCCTTCTTGCCGAACGTGGCCTATGATCATGGGAGATCACGGGAAACATGGAGGAGATCATGGAAGATAACCTTTCGAGGAAGTTTCGGGGTATGTTATGTATTTGAAAAACGTAGAAGTGTTAAGTCAGAAGTTGAAAACATTTACTCCTAGTTTTTCTGGGAAATACTCTATGCTAAAGTAGAAACACTTAAAACTGTATTTTCATATCGTAGAAGTCTAAAAGTTAGTTGTTCTCAAACGCACTCTCAAACACCATCTTCGTCTCCTAAACCTAACGTCTACCTCAATCTGTCACTTGGCAGATTCACAACCTCATTCATGGGCCGACCCAGTCCGACCCATTTCACATTCTTCACATCTTCTTACCAAAATGTGTGGGCTTATCTGGGCCGAGTCTATATATTTGGAGCGATCTCAATATACCCATCGACATTGTTAAAAAGTTACACGAAATGCTAACGCTGATTGTAAATGATGTTTCCAAACGAAGTGGAACACTACTACAAGCAAGATGCAATGAATGCTTTAAGTAGCATTAATAAAAAAACAGAATACAACCTAACAAGAGAGGCCGACACACTGCAGGCTCCTTTTCTTCATGTCACGTGTCACTTTCTTTATTATTTTGAAAGAGAAAAAAAACCCAAAAGTCTCATTTTCAAACATATTTATTGGAAAATTTGAAAAAAAATCAAACAGTTATCCCAATGAGCAAACTGGTGAAATAAATACTGTTAAGAGTATCCCACATTGAAAAAGTATGAGGAAAATAATCGGTATATAAGTTCTTGAGTTGAACTAACTAATCGATTGAATTCAATCTTTTAATGTGGTTCAACCCAAGTGTCTTATTGCCTAATCCAGTTGTCCATACCCATCCTAAATTCTATCATGGTATCAATGCAGGTTTTGGCTCACCTCGTTTGTCAAGGTGTCTGATTGGAAGTTCATTTGCAAGTGGTCAACCGGTTAGATTCAAAATGGCCCGGTTGTCCACTTGAGGGGGAGTGTTAGAGTTTATCCCACATCGGAATTTGAATAGAAAAGTTATCGGTATATAAGCTCTTGAGTTGAACTAACTAATCGATTGAATACGAATACGGAGTAGCAAAAAAAAGCAGAAATGAGAGGACGAAAAAATAAATGCGGAATTAATGAATTTACCTTAACAATGGGGTCCGTTGAGTCATCAAGGACTTGGATTATGATTCGGTCGGATGGCCATGATAGTGCACATGCTGCCCCAATTGAAAGCTTGTATACCTGCATATGCATACATATAATATATACACACATTAAAAATTCAACAATAATTTCTTCTATAGTACTCCGTAAATGTTACTACTCCCTCCATTTCATAAGAACTATCAATTATATTCCGTAGTAATTTTTTGATGCATTGAAAAGTGAATCAATGTAGACATAATATATGTCCACATTCATTTATTATTCAATGTATCTAGAAAATGTTAATGAACAGTAGTATAGAAGGGAAAAAGTATCATTTTAGTTGATAACTTTGACAAAAATGTAAACTAATTGGAAGGCTCAATGAAAGGTTGGGGATTTAACATGATAAAGGGTGGGAATTACTTTGTAGTCGAACGGAATATTATATAGATAGAATTACAGTTAAAGTTCAATTCGGTTTTCTTCGATTCAATTAAATTAAACTAAGCTAATGAAATCGTATCTGGACGATAAATTGAAGAGTACTTCTATCATGAACATTAAGAGCAAGAAATGAGGAGAAATGAAAAACCATTTTTTCATGTAGAATACTTCTACTATGGACATTAAGGAGCTGTTTGGCAACTTCTAAATAGGTAAGTGATGAACCAGTAAGAGGTCTGAACCATTAAGTGCTGAACTAGTAAGAGGTCTGAACCATTAAGAGCTAGTATATTGCTTAACTATTTAGAGCCAAATGTCTGATCAATTCAGATAAGAGATCTTAACCATTCAGACTCTGTATAATACTTAACCATTCAGAGGCAAATGTCTGAGCCATTCAGACATCTGAACCATTAAGAGGCTGAAACAAACAGTCTGAACCATTAAGTGCTGAATCTTTCAGACATCTGAACCATTAAGAAGTTGAAACAAACAGCCCCTAAGTTTATATAGCGTCATGGCGTAACCTGACGACTATCAAAGTGGTAGCTAGTGCAAAAGAAAATAATGTTTGATTTCGACTCCTAACAACGATAATGATTAATGAGGGACGATCAAACACATCAACACTTCCACTCACATGATATATCTCACTCCTTATTCGTCTGACCTAGTGTATAATACTATATTTGAAATTACCACTTCCAAGTAATTAATTAGCCGGTTCATTCAGTAGACTCTAAGAATGCGGTTCATCCTTTTTTCTAGAAACATATAATAATAAATGCACTTTCTCACATTAGTAATACTCCCTCCGTCTGGAAATGTTCTTCCCGTGTTGACTTGGCACGCTTATTAAGGAATAGTAAAAAAATGCAAAATTTTCAAAAATGCACATACTATAAACTTTTAAATCTCCTTTTATTATTAAAAAAGTACTAAAAAAGTAGATTTGTGATATTATAGAAGGGTATTATTGATATTTAGCCTTAAAAAGTATACTAAAAAAGGAAATGGGAAGAATATTTCCGGACGGACCAAAAAGGAAAATGGGAAAAATATTTCCGGACAGAGGGAGTAGTAAATAAATTAACAAAATATTTATCATATCATCAATATGAAAATATTTATGAAGTTATCAAAAAAGTCCCATTATTTTTCAAGTGGACCTAGTCTTTCCATAACTTTTTTAATGATATCAAATATGCTAAATAAATTAAGCCAAGAAATAAATTAAATAACATACTATATGTGATGATCAATCATAAGATATTCCAAAATTAAATAGTGTCAATTATTCAAACATACTAGTAATATAATGTACTGAACTAAGAAAGTAGGTTTCTAAAGTCTAAACATAATTAAATACTCCCGTCTCATTTTACAAGTCTTAATTACTTTCATTTGTTGGCTTGTCATACAATTTCTTAACTTTTAAAACTCTTGCAAAACTTTAATATTTCTTCCACTTGTAGGCTTGAAGCATGATTATTATTCCATCCGTGAAATAAAGGTCACTTTTCATCTTTTGGTCAGGATATAGTACGGAGTACTTCATATTTCATCTATTCTAAAATAAATCATTTTTATAGATCATAGTGTAATTGTAGCATAAATAGTGGATCTTTTAGTTTCAAAAAAAAAGTGGATCTTTTACAAAAAATAAATATTTACATTCAAGCCCATAAAAAAAGTAAGAAGATCCACTTTGAAAAAAACTAAGGGTATACCAAAACGGTATACTCCGTTTGTACATTAGACAAACACAGATACTAAGTATCTGTGACCACATATACTTAGTGTCTGTGTTTGTCTAATGTACAAATAGGATACACTATTTTGGTGTATCCCTAACATGGTTCTAAAGTTTTTGTTACCTGTATGGTTTATTTATGATATTTAAATGAAATTAGATTCAATTCACTTTATTTGGACACACAAATATTGCATGTTCAATAAATATACAATGTGTAGAATTCAATAAAAGTTCTAAAACTAATGAAAAGTGTGTGGTAAATTTTTTGTAAAAGGTTAAATATTTTTTCGTATAAATTACAAGTTATTTTTCATGAAAGAAAATATGTGAAGTATGAAATTTATTTCAAAAAAGACAAAAAGAAAATGTGAACTTTCTTATGGGGCATGTATGGATGAGATAAAAAAAGAATTTTGGGAATATTTTTTATTGATAGAATAAAAATGATAGAATATATTCAAAGAAGAAAAAAAAGAATAAACACTTTTTGCAATAATGTGGGCAATAGTCAACCCCACTGTTGACCTCTTAAACAAACACAACACAAACCAACCAAAGGGAAAAACAAATTCAACAAATAATTAATTTAACGAACCTACTCTCCCCTCCCAAAATTGACTTTTGTTTGACCAATTAAATACTCCGTACAAGTTTAGATTAATAACTACTCTTATTACAAAAATTCGATATATCAAAATTAATTTATAAACTAAATTTGATTCTATATAATTTGTGCGTGGTGAAAATCACTAAAAAAAAACTAAATTCCATAAATTGTCTCTAATTCTTAATTAGATATTTCATAAATGATCTTTAATTTTTTAAAATTATTTTATGATCGACCCTTCAGGGACTATTTTTGGAAAAAGTATTCTCTCATATTTGGCCTAAATGACTAATTATGGAACTGTTCTCTAGGATCATTTATAAAATATGTGAAAACTAGAAATTAAATCACTCAAAAAATAATTAAGAGAATAATTTTGAGACGAAAAAAATAAGGAATAATAATAATAATGACCTCTCTCTCGTTGTACATTGGGATCTGAACGAGAACCATGGGAAAAGCCGCATTTCCAAGCTCGACGTCACCCTCCAATGGCGCCCACCGGAATCTTTTCTCCGGCGTCCGGCGGAGCAGCTTCACGAAGAGCATCACCACCCCCATGTACACCCTCTCCACGAACAGCATCGTCGACATTGCCAAGCAGACCCACACGGCGACGTTGATCGCCGGCACCAGAAGCGGCAGCCCGAGCCCGGTAATCTCCCCCCATATCAACGACAGCGGCCCCGACACGTCGTCTCCGGCGACGGAAATCGTCTCGTCGAGAACCAACGCCGCCGTCGACGACAGGGGATCCATTCCTTTTTTAGTAATTGGGTGGCCGAGGGAGTTGAGTGTGAGTATATATAGTTATATATAAAGGGACAGAGAAGGATGGGTTGGATCTACAATGTGAAAAGAAAAACAGGGGAAATTAAAAAGAGTAACTTTCCCCTTTTCAGCGAGTGACTGGCTATACCGCCTATACTATTGGAATATAATTATGCAAAGTGGCCTTTTTAGTTTTTTTTTTTTTTGTAAAAAAGATGAATGTCATCCTTAGGTCACTCAGGATCGGTAGAACAATTACTTGAGAAGAATTAAATTAGATTTAAATTAAAGATTGGTCGAAAAGGGTAGAACTTATCTGCATATGCTACTTGCAGAAGTTTTTATACTTAAGACAGTTGTTACATATCGCAGTTGCCAGAATCAAACTCGACATTATCCATTTGACACTTCTTGACTCCTTATCTTTGTAAACTAAGCTCGGTCCTATGCTTACAAAGTGACCTTTTTAGTTTTTTAATTGGACATTACTAAATCTATTTTATTTATAATAAATGTCCAATTTTATCCTCAAGTTAATCCACACGTTGCCCTTTCTTCATTTTTACTGTAAGGATAAATTTGCTTACTTTTATAAAAGATGTGGATTTAGAAAAAAGATGAACAATTTTAGCAACACCCATTTCAGTTCCATACTCTAAGAGTCTAGACTATAGATGATCAAAAGGACCAGACTAACCAAACCAGATTGATGCTTTCAAAAGACCAGTACTATAAAGAATGAAACTGGTTTGGCATTCTTTTTGAAATTGATTTGAACTTGTCCAGTCTACATAAAAACGTAGAGATCTTTCAGGATCGTATAGTCCAGTTAGGATTGGTCCAAGTCCGGTTTAGTTCTTATATCTTGTTAAGGAATGTAGTAGGGTTTGTCGTTAACGTGCTCATTCTTATTGGGCTCGTAATTAGGTCATGATCATGTAGCTATTATAAATAGCGGATCTATTTGTAATCAAACCATTCAAGTTTAGTTCTAATTATATTTCTACATGGTATCGGAGCCAACCTGGGAACCTAAACCCTAGTTTGTTCTAATTTGTTGCTTTCGCCGTCGCCGTCGCCGGTGATTTGTTCGGCGACGGCGGCGTCACCATCGTTTTCTCTTTACCAATCGTCAAGCTACTTTCTAGCTTTACCAAACCATCCTTGGGTGGTTCTTATCAAAATTATTTATTGCCTTCCAAACATTTAGTCATCGTCAAGAGGCCACCGACTTCTGGCCGTCACTAGTCGCAGGTCAGACGCCAGGGAATCCTTGTCATCTATCGCCGACAAAGTTTGTCTGATTAGTCCCGCTGCTACACGATTCAGATCTACCGCAGCTTCTTGTTTCAAATCCACCGCTGCTACCGTCTCTGTCCGGCAATTCTGGTTGTCGTCTTATGTTCCATCCGGCAATTCTATTGTCCAGCAGCATGGACTTAATGTTTGAAGCAGTCAATTACCTTTGTTAGGGTAAATCAATGATTGCACGGCTCATTCTTGTTGGTGAGATTGGTTTGTCACTTTGTTAAATTTGTTTTGATTTGTTCGTGCTTGGAGGAAGAAGGTTTTTATGTTCACTCTACCGGTCATCGGAATTTGATGATGTTTTTGGCGACATTGTTTTTGGTTGCTATTTGGTATGTTCAAGTGCAACCAGCTGTATGTTCGACATGTTTGTTTGTGAGGTTGGTCGCATAGTCGCGCCTCAGTTCGACATATCAGTTTGTGAGGTTGGTCGCATAGTCGCGCCTCAGTCCGGCAACACGGCCTCCAAGTTTGGGATGCTTGTTAGTCGTCCCCGTGTCACCGCATGGGAGTCATTCATCATCAAAATTTATTGTTCGTTTGCAGGGCCGGTCACCTTCGTTCGTTGTTTTCACAGTAGACCAAGTTCAAGTTGTTTATCAATTTTTTTTTAGTCCTAGTTTTTTTTTAGTTGTCCAAGTTGTGCATTCGTTAACCTCATGCTCAACTTGAGGGGGAGTGTTAAGGAATGTAGTAGGGTTTGTCGTTAACGGGCTCATTCTTATTGGGCTCGTAATTAGGTCATGATCATGTAGCTATTATAAATAGCGGATCTATTTGTAATCAAACCACTCAAGTTTAGTTCTAATTATATTTCTACATATCTCATATGTTAAATTTTACTCCGTAATATTTATTTCATTTAAACAATAAAAAAATAAAATTCTTACATTTGATTACTTATATTTAAATTGTTTTATTTCTATAATATATTGATTTATAATGCAGAGTAACTATTCATGCAACATCGATATTTTTATTTAAAGATGAAGTTAGATAAAACCATTACAAAAATAAATTTTACGGAGTAATTTCTATGTTTTTTGTAAAAATCATAAAGACCGTTTTATTGATTGAATGAATAAGAGAGGAATACAACGTATGTATTTATAGGTGGAGAAATATATTCTAGAATCTTCCACATTAATGACTAATTTATATAAGGTAATATTATATAATAATTACTCTAACTATAATAGGTAACAACCATAATTATAATATATAATATTAAATATATTAAATAATTGATATATTTAACATGCTCCCAACGTCCTGAACGATGAAGATTGAACGCCAACTTTAAATTGAATGATGACCGAAATCGTGATTAGAAACTAGAGACATATCTTCGACTAGAGCAGTCTGAATGCATCCGGACCATAAGAGAAGAAGAAAGATTGTTGAGAAAGAAATGTGTCTGCTTTGAGGAGGATGGGAGAAGAGCCGCTGCGGACAGACTCATGTAGCTGACGTCGAAGAAGGGAGAAGATTGACGTGCGCTGGAGTCGTGCGCGACTGGGTTAGAGAAGAAACACAAAGAATGAGGTACTGCCGGAGATGCATGTTGACTGAAGATCTGTCGACTAAGTAAGTTGAGGTGATGATATGATCTAAAATCAGGAAGCGGTGGTGATGGATCTGGAGCCAGATAGAGGAGTATGGCATATCATTATTGGAGGAACAAGTGGGGGTGAGGCCACCGTCGCCGGATATATCACCGGCGACAGCGGCGGAGGAAGCGGATTGTATTAGGTCACCAAGAGTGAAGACTCTGATACCATGTAAAAATCATAAAGAATGTTTTATTGATTGAATGAATAATAGAGGAATACAACGTATGTATTTATAGGTGGAGAAATATATTCTAGAATCTTCCACATTAATGACTAATTTATATAAGGTAATATTATATAATAATTACTCTAACTATAATAGGTAACAACCATAATTATAATATATAATATTAAATATATTAAATAATTGATATATTTAACATTTTTACATTTAAGATTTTTTATTTCATTATTACTTATTTCTAAATAAATAACAGATGTAGAGTATTTTTCTATATATTGATTGTATAAATGTATTTATATATAAATAAATATTTTGTGTCTAAATTTTTGTTTATTTGAGTGCCAAAGACCTTATATATAATTATATAGCATCAAGAAGACTCTTCCAAATGATATGCCACATGTTCAATTCTCAGTGATGGCGATAACGCTCGGTGCTTCAATAGGCTGAGAAAGTATGTATGAACACATACCACAATTGTAATTGAGTTTTTACAGCATTGTTCGTTTCCGTTCTAACTCTTAACTTTTAATATTTTTAAACCCCTTTCAATTTCTTCGGATTCATTCTATTTCTTCAACAATTTTTAAACTTCTTCCAAAAGTAACTTAAAAATATTTAGGTGTATTTTCATTTATTATTATTGTTGTTATTATAATTATCCCAATATAATATAAAATTTATTTAATGCCACAACTTGATTAAAAAATACCCTCGAGGAAAATTTTAGTTACTATTATAAACTCAACGTAAATAATTAAAATATTAAATAAATTAATTTATAATTCTATTTATGATTTTGAAATTCTCATTAAACATTTATCTTTGAAATATGTAATAGTCAATGTTTTAAAATTTTGACTATAAATTATACTTCGTGTTTTAAAATTTTGAACAAAATAATTATGCACGCTATTTTCTTTCATAGTGAAATGAATGCTCTAAAGTCTAAACTATGAAGTATATGTGAATAAATAATTCTGTGAAATTAATACCGGAGTTTTTTTAATTTTTATATGTGCAATTGACCTCGTTTTATTGTTTTATCTGTCTCCTTATTTTTATCACATGAATTAGTGACATACAAATTATATTAAGAAATGAAAAATTATACAACTAATATTAATTTTAAAAAGTGAATGAAACATAAAATTTATAAAAGAAATATTTCAACCTGTTTTAGTTTTTTTCAATACTTTTTTTCTAACTCCTTCTAGTTTCTTCCAAGTCATTCACGTTCCATCAACATCAAATTCTATGTTTACAACTGAAACGAAGAGAGCCTGAAAGTAGTAAAAAAGAATGTTAAAATGTACTACTCCATCAAATTTAATAGTTACAAAGTAGGAAGTAAAAAAGGAGAGTAAAGATTCTAAATATTCCTGGATAAGAGTAAAAAACATGAGAATTTCACAATACGAGTCATAAATCTTTTAAGACTAAAATAAAAGTATAATTGCAATATGATATAAGAGTACGCGTTGGCACTGTGATAAAAAAGGGATGACAGTGTATGACGACAATGTGATCAGTCAAACATCGGTGATCCGCAACGACACTCTGTTGACCAACAACGATGGATGGCAGTGCATGAGTGATAGTATAGCAGTTGCAGTGTAACAATATATTGAATGTGGAAGTGTAAGTAGGAATGACAATGTGAACTCTTATTTTGTTTATAAAAGACTTCTGTCTACTATTTTGGTATTTCCTTACTTTTCTTTCTCTTTTTCAAGGAGTTTTCCAAAGATTAAATGTGGGAATATTAAACTATGAGTACTGTTGTGCTAGGATAACCCTAAAATTTTGACACTACCACCGGCTTAATGCTTTGTATAAATACGCACAAAATAATACATATTGGTGCGGCATCAACAGTTATTGATTGTTTGCAGGGCCGGCCCTGATCGAGGATTTGAGGGCCCTAGACAAGACGAGAAAATAGGTATTATCCTTAACAAATTAAACTATATAAACTGTTTTTTAAAATGACAATTACTATTATAGTAATACATGTAACAAAATTTTAGTACAATAATTAAATATTGTAATAGTTATCTTAGAGTTTTAAGTTATCTTAAAAAAAAGAATTAAGTTTCTAAAAATTTTAGTTTAAAAAAAATATAGCATATTTTTAATAGTTAAATATGTTGGGCCTTGAAAAAAATAAACATGAGCCGGTAGGGCACCGTGATTCACTCTTGGGCCGATCTTGTTTACTCGTGTCTGTGCAAAACATGATGTAAAGAGTGGTATCAAAATTTTGAGATTATTTTAAATTTTTTTGATACCGTTATAAGGTACCCATGTACGGAGTACATAACATCATTAAGGTTCAAATAAAATTCTTGTCTCCACCATTGCGGATATTAAATATAGAGAGTCCCAATTTCACACCAATGATCAATCGGTATATACACATTGTAGAAACAAATTGCTATCAGTGAAGTTGACATTCCTCCCACACTTCAATAGAACAGAAGATGGCAAACAAGGGAGTAAAAAAGTTACTATTGGAATTTGACTCTTGAACATTATATCATATGTTAGAATTTTGAGGATTCTCAAAATGGTACTCGATACATTTCCTCAAATTTGTCTTAATGGCGGTCCAAACCTTGTGCCCAAGCGCGTTCGGGTATCCGAAGGTGTGTGGAATCGGCCTTGGGCCTGAGCTAACTCGGACCAAAGAGCCGTGAGGGGTCCCCCTGCCAAAAATAAGGACGCGGCTAGGTCGCAGAAAGTAAGCTGGAAGAATAGGATCGCGCAGGTTGCGAGAGTTAGTTTCCATAACCGATAAAAAAGTTACTATTCAAATTTGACTCTTGAACATAATATCATATGTTAAAATTTTGAGGAAATTCTTAATGATGGTGTAAATATAGCTGGGTGGGTCGACCGGATTTGACCTGGACACTCGACCCGTAATATAAAACACACCAAGAACACAAAGTATGACCTAGACCGGGTAAATCTCCTCAGTCCGAATTATATTTCTTACTCTGTCTCAAGAGTGTACTATTTTTAGTGAGAGAAAGAATGGATCCCCTCCTCTATCAAATATCATCATATTTATAGAGGAGGATTTGTGACCTTCCTCTGTTCATCCATGGACAAAATAGGAAGCTCGTGGGAAGGTCACTGTAGATAATGGAAGCACTGTACAATCATGGACTTGTTACTAATACAACCAAAAAGCACTGTTCAATCAAAGACTAAAATGGATATTCTTAATCCAATCAACCCTGCAAAATGACAAACATCCCTTTCACTGTGTGCCTCGTGATGGATGAGCGGCGGGGTGTCCACTCGACCTCTGACGTGGTTCACCATGCCTAAGAGACTGGACCAATGTTAGCCAAGTAAAGTGATATGACCGGTCACCTTCTCTCAAAGGTTACCCGGTCATTTCTTGCGCTCAACCCGTCTTTTTGGTCTTCCGGAATATCCTTCGTAGCATAAGGTGATATTTTGGCTATCGCCCAAAATGTGACTGGTCACTTTTTTAGTGGAAGTGACCGGTCAACTTTTGACCCGTCCCAATCGAAGAGTTAACCTCATTTGGTGATTGATAAAAGTGACCGGTCATACTTTGACCTGTCCCTTTCGGTTGTCCGGGTCGGGTATAGGGATATACCCATCACTTAAGATGGTCCTCGATAATTATGTATTTATTCAAATTTGTTATTAAGATGAATTAATTACCGAGGAGGTATTCGTGAATTAAAAATAATACGGAGTACTCAATTTAGTTCTCATTACTAATAAATCGTCAAAACAGTATCAAAACAACTTTAAAACTTATATACGCCCTCTGTCCAAAAAACTCATTCCCCTTTCTTTTTTCTTGCCCACTAATAACCTACCTAAAGAAAAGACCTTAAAGAATTGTAAGGAGTTAACAAATATCTAGAAGGGATTGAAAAAATTGGAAATGAAGTTTTTCTACCCAAAGAATAGAAATATTAGAAAACACTTGAAAAAATTAGAAGACCTTAGAAATTGATTTTTTCAATGAAAATAAACAAAACCTCCGTATAGAAAAAAAAAGAGTAATACTAGGGTACACCAAAAGGTGTACCCCAAATGTACACCACCCCCTTCTCCTCCACACACTTTTATTTGATTTTTATTTAATTATTTTTTTTAAATTTTTTTGCCTTTTTAATGGATAATGAGGGGGTGGGGGACATATGAGGTACACTTTTGGTGTACCGCTAGCATTTAAAAAAAACATGTGGTGCAGTACTCCCAATGTACTCGGTATGTCCCAAGTGATGTGGACCAAACCAACCATGGGACATGGGTTACTTGGAATTTGTAAACCACGATCTGTAGACAGCTAACTCGTTTGGAGTATTAAGTAGGTAAAACAAAATAATGATTGATACTACTCCCTCCATCCCACTCTCTTTGTCCACTTACCTTTTGGCACACCATCCAATGCGCTTCTTTAATCCATTTTATCTTGTAATCTGTATATTAAAAAATTATACAAATTATATATTAATAATCTATATGTTAAGACGAATCAAACAAGATCACACATGACTATTTTTAGGCTTACACATTGAGAGAATTTGATGAGTCAAAGTGTTTAGATGAACAGTTCCAAAAGTCAAAAATGGACAGACAATGGAACGGAGGTAGTATTACACTATATTTTTTCTTCAAAAAAAATGAGCTCATATCTGAGGTCACTGAGAAGAGTACCCTGGAATTTGATAACAGACGGCTGGTAAAAAAAGAAGAGTCTCCACCTGGCATCTGTAGAAGTCCTATGTTTAGCATAATTGCCTCCTAGCACAGTTGTTACTTTTCAGGAATCGAAGTCGAGTTTTACTCTCTTAGCACTTCTTGCCTTTACACGATCTCAAATTCCATATTTAAAATGTGAACTTTCTTACATTTTCATAAAGTTGTATATTACTCTGTAATATTTTCATTTTTACAAAAGACCCACATCTTTCATGATACTAAGTATGGACCTTAGGTCTACAGAAGAATCTGCCAACAAAATTAGGGTGAGTCATGAGTGTGGTAAGTTTTGTAAGATTGATATGATATGAATTTTAAAATTTGAAAGAAATTAGTGATACGATTCTTGATACGAATCATATTGGGAAGGAAAGACTCCGAGTATCTTTAAGTTCCAAAAAGAGAAAAGATTAAGAAATTGGAGAAGAATTTGAAAGAAGAGAAGAACAAGATTTGGTAAGAGAAGGATAGAATTAGAGTTTGGAAAAATAATTTCTTTATTAATTGAATGATCTTCGTGCTAAACTATTGTATATAGAGATACCAAAACACTAACAAACTCCAAACTCTAAAAGACTCTCAACTCTAACAATTACGGAGTACTTCGTATAATCCTCCCTCCGTCCCATAAACTCCTTTTTTTTTCTTTCTTTGTCTACAAAGTCCTTCTTGTTTCTATTAAAAAACTACTTTTACCCCTACTAATTTTTACAGTACATATTATATCATGCATTTTTACAAATAATCTATCAATCACATCCTACTATTAGCTATCACATCAAGGATGTTTTTGAAAAATCAACACAATAATATCACTCACTTAATTCTCTTAAAAGTCAAAATGAGAAACTTCAAGGGACGAAGGAAATAATAGTTTTCCATCTTTCTTTTCTCTTCTTCTTGAGCTACGCTCGAAATTCTTCCCTATGCGATACGATATTTGTATCAATGGATGCTTTCATTAGACACCGAACAAAGCATAAAAAGACCCCTCATTGTTCGCCGCCCTGTGCCACCGCTAACCCAGCCGCAACAAGAAATATTAAAGGTTTTGTTTGGTGATTTGCAGTCACCTGAAACTTACCACAAAATAAATGGGCATATCAAAATTTGATACGAACTGATTTCATTGTTCCACACCGGTTAAATGGGAGACTTGGTGATGAGTTTATATAACCAAGGATTCTCCACCTTAATAGCTTCCATAGCTTTTTGGGTGTGGCTTTCCCTTGTGCTGTATCAAAATTCCTTCACAATTTTTTTGTTGGCAACAGGAAATCGGCCATCAATTCCAAAAAAAAAACAAGAGGTGAATTGCAGTTTTTCTTGATCTCCTTCGCGAAACTCAATTTCTCCTTAAGGCTTACTTTCCAACAACCTAAGAATTTTGTCCAATGTACCGTTCAATGTCAAAATAATGGAGGGTGTTATTGACAATTAACAAGAATAATTTCTTTATCAAAGCAGCCTCAAACAAAACTTATGGATGTAACAACCAAGGAGCAAACATGAAAGCAAAAAAAATAAAAAAAAATGTTGCCGCTGAGGATAATTTACCTAAATCATATGTTTTTATTTCCCAATGTAGGACTTTTGGTCATTATCTATTAGTCATTATTCAACTAAATGTCTAGCATCACTTGGACATTATTTTTCTCACTAGTCATTATTAAATCCTATTTAGGGAATAAAAAAGTTTAAGTCTTACATTGGAAAGTGGCTTACTCCAGGGTATGTTTTAGTCTTATTCAGTGCAAATTTCACTTCTTTTACTTATATGCATTCAAAATAGAACCTTCTTGCTCACTATAGAGAATCACATTGGTTCTCCATTTTTCCACCATGGTTGCCCTTAAAATGTAACCAGGCCGCACCCTTGAGGTGATGAGCCGAGGTATGTGAGTATTTCTAGTTTTATGAGATTCCTTTAGCTGATGGTATGCATTGCATGGCAGTAATGTTAGAGGGCTCCGCCGCATATTCGTTTAATTGCCGGATGCATGGTGGTTTAATTGATGGGTCGGGTGATTTTGTTAAGAAGTTACAGCTTTGATTTGTCCCGTTACATGATTTGTATTATACATTTTTTGAGAAGCCAACACAATAGGCTTAAGACACAATTGTCGACATGAAGGAAGCCGCCACCACTAAACCCGCTTCAACGGTGGAAAATGCGAAATTCACTATTTAATCACGCGAAATTCACCATTCTTTGTAATCCGAGTAAATGCTCGCGATATCCACGGCTTCACTTGCTGTAGGAGTAAATGTTTGAATTGGCGATGCTATTTCATTCTGGAATTTGAGTGATTCACGCGATGCATCAGGTAATTTATTTGCATTAATTTCAAATATATAACGCGATTTGGATGTTTTTTGGGTTGTTGGTGAATGACCTCTTACTTTTCTTTCATTTATCCAGTTCAAAATTTTGGAATATACTCCTAATTATTAATAATCTAAACATCCGTTACATTCTCGTGTGTGTGTGTCAATGAACTTGAAGTGTTAAATTTGGTAAGGGATAGAGGGAGTGTAATGTAGTGCAATTTGGGGAGACCAATCTCCAAAGTCCAAACTACCAATCGATGAACTAACCACTGCCCTTCAAACTATGCAAAACATATATGTTCTCTCTTTGTCGCCAAATAAAGAAGATAAGTAGTTTTCACAAGTAGAACTTATTATAGCACATGCTCTTCCAAACATGACATAATATTAATAATAACAATAAAACAAGACAACTAACCGTCCGTACTAAACCACTGCACGTTCTCTTATAGTGACCTATCAGCCCCCCTGCTTCATCACAATTGTTCAATACTCCGTATATAAAAGTTGAATTAAGCTAGGAGTACACTAACATGGGGTACCCCAAGTGTACACCAAGCCAACACAGATACACATAGACACAAAGTGTCTGTGTTGCACAGACATTTGGTGTATGTGTGTGTCTGTGTTGGCTTGGTGTACACTTGGGGTACCCCATGTTGGTGTACCTCTAGCATTGCCCATAAAAGTTTTGTGAAATTGTGTGTATAATATTGTATATTTACAATCTACCATTCATTCAATAGGGTAGCCCTTGTGACCAATATTAACTATTGCTTCTGATCCTAAAAGATTTTTCTGTTTTGATATTTTTAGTCAAACAGTGACACTTTTGATCACAAATTAAACATAATCTAAATAAATGATTAGCATTGATCACAGGGAGTCCCAATTCATAAATTTTCTTCTTCAAAGCTCAAATTACAGAAATAAGAGGGAAAACTAGTATTCCGTGGCAACGATCTCCTCATGTAGTCTTTAGAGAGGGTTTAATCTGACTTTATAAGTTTATACTTCGTATTAAGGGTCAAACACCACAACTAACAATATAATGACTGTCCATAACAATCATGATACAGAGGTTCGTTGGCCGTACGCCTTTAAAACATCTAGAAGTCGGGGGTTGCAGAGTTGGCAATTGCAATGTGTGCCGAGAAAGTAAGACCCAAGTTCAACTCTTGGTAACTACGATTCTACGAATGGAGGCAACTGTGCTAAGCATAGGGCCTATACAAGTATCTCGTGCATGCTCCTGTATTTGCCATCAATCTGCAATCAAAGTTTGTCTTTCCCTCTTAGTGACCCCCCTGCTCGGTCTGAACGGGCCCTCAGGGATCAATATTACTTTTCACAAATTTTTACCCCTAATCTTTATAGTAAAAAAAATTATGTCCTGTTTATGCAAAAAAGGAGAAGAGGTTCAAAACGTCTTGAGTATTTGTTTTTGACAAAAATTACCAAAGGGAGAGATAGTTCAATGTGTTTTCATCGCTCAATATTTTGTTGCTTGAGTTTTTGTAACTCCAGTTGGCATTATTTTTTGACAAACAAATAAGTTTTATTTGTTGTTATTCTTGACCATTTTACTTTAAATTGAGATGTAGCATTTTGTCCATCATAATTCTACTAAAAAAAAGTGCTATGTCATACTATATAGTCAAGAAAGAGTCCTAAGCATGGTGGGATCGTCCTAATGACTTCTTGCGCAAGGATTAGAAGTGTTTGGTGATGGTAATGTTTGTCATTTTGTGTAGAAGTTGAGCGGCTTAAAAATGTATTTATATATGATTAATATACAATAACATTTATATTTAAATTTAAAACATATCACCCCAAACATACACAATGGTAAATTCTTTTTTATTTAAAATTAAAGTTTTCTTACATACGGGGTATTTATTTGGATAATCATTTAACTGAGTAACTTTTAATGGAGTAACACTTAAATTCTTCTAACATTTTCAAACTCCTTTTAATTTTTTTCCAACCCCTTCTTATTTTTCTAATATCTAATTCTGAAATTTCAACGCAAAAGAAAATGGTTTTATACAATATGGTGGTCCATTATGAATTTCTCTTCCGGAGTAATAACTGTATAAGAAATTAGCATGCGATTATAGCCTTATAGGTTTTGATATAATGCTATATGATGTAACATAAGGCCCAAACTTGTAATAATACTATACGACGTAATATAAGGTGTTTAAGGCCCAAATATGTATAGCCCAGACTTTTATTCTCGCAAAATAGATTATAATTTTTTTTCCTCCTCGATAATTTTGTTTATTTGTATGTTTTTATTAAATATTTGATAAAATAAAATAATTATATCATCTCTCATTTTGTAGAATTTTTGACATAGTTTTTTAATGTATAACTTTTATTTTTATTGATAAATTAATTTATAAATAAAAAGATTAAAAAAAGAGATTTTGCCTCGTGACTCTAAATCTGTAATCAAATTAGGAATGTATAGAATATGTTAATTCTAGACATCCATATAAGATAAAGTATAGAAATGTAAGAGTTAATTCTTATGGATGCTCTGTACTAAAATTGAAATAATTTCGTCATTTTCTTAAATATTAAAAACTATTTTTAATTAATGGTCAAAGTTATTGGAGTTTGTCCAACAAAGTCAAATTAAGATTTTTTTTTAATATGAAATAATCATACAATAAAAAAATTAATGAATAATACATACTACATCCGTCTCAAAAAGATCTTCACACTTCACTATTCAAAACCACAAAAACAAAAAATTAGTTGTGCTCTTTCATTGATTACATAGTCTTGATAAAATAAATTGTTTTTGTCACATCTTCTTTGTCTAAAACATTTGACATAATTTTTAAACATGACTATATTATTATGTTATACCAATTTTAAATAAAATAAATAGAAAATCTTGAAATTTTGGGAGGGAGTAGATTTAAGGTCAATTTACGTAAACGGGTTAAACATATAATTAACTTTTTCTAAATAAAATTGGTTTTATTACTCTAACATTTGCCAAAGGAAAGTTCTAAAATGCTCTACCATTGAAAATGTGACTATGTGAGTGCTTCCTTAATAGCCACAAAAATGACACGCTTCCAAAACGACTAGACTACAAATAGGCATTGGTAATGTCCTCTGTCAATACATCCTTCTATTAATATGACATATGGTGTTTGTTTGTAAAATCTACTGAAATGTCTATTCGATAAAACTCTAGATCATTATAAGAGATGACATACGGAGTATTACACAATAATTCAATTAGAATGACGCATCATTAAAAAAACAATTTGAATAGTGAGTTGAATAATTAGTTATTATCTAACACTCGTTGTTAGTGACTACATTCGTAGAATCATTCGTATAATCAGTCATTATTCAATCTTTGTTACTAATGAGGATATATATAGTAGATCATACGGAATACATAAATATGCTTTTAAAGCATGACAAAACATTGTATATAAGTCATGGCGAGTTGGTCGTTCGATTATAGAAAATATGTAAATAGAGGAAATACGTTATATTCATCTACATGGTAGTTACCCACAATGCAGAAACCATGAAACTATCTATAAAAAGCCACCATCTCCGACGACACGAAAAACACATGAATTAAAAAAAAAACAAAAAAAAAAATCCAAAACACGGCCAAAATGAAACTCTTCCTCGTATGTTTTTTCGTGTTGTCTTTCCAACAGCTGGCCGCCGCCGTGACCGTTAAGGCGGCGTGCGCGCAGACGAAGTCGCCGGAGCTGTGCGCTTCAGTCATCGGGTCCGATCCCCGGAGCAGAAGCGGCGACCTCCGCGTCTTCAGCGCCATCGTCCTCGGAAAGACTCTTTCCGACGGAAACGGCCTGAAACGGAGTTGCCCGGCGGCGTACGCGGGGATGGTAAACGACGTCGGAGAAGCCATTCGGAAACTGAAGGAGCGTCAGATTGTGACTTCCGTTGATGAGAGCATCGAGAAGGGCATTAACGCCGTTAATGGTTGCCGTGAAAGTCGTGCCGGAGATCTCGTCACCCTTCTCAATATTGCTAAGGATGTTCTTAAAATCCTTAATTAATTAAATAAATGTGGGGGGCAGTTTGGTCTTTTTAATAATTGAAAAAAAACAGAGGCTCACTTTTGGTCCTTCATTCTTCTCAATGCTGTTATTGCTGTAATCACGTCCGGTCCGGTTCAGAAACCCAAAAAGTGAAAAAACAAAACATGGTGTAAGAAAATGGTATTCAGAGAATTAGCCTGGAAAAATATCAAATAATTAGAGTAAAAATATTTTATCTTATAAAATTGGGGACCCTATATGATAAAAATATTTTATCTTACATCATCAAAGATGTGCGGAGTATATTTTCTAGAAGTGTATTCTCTGTCCAATTTAAATGGCTAGTTGTAGTGCACGATTAAGAAGTAGTGTCTACACTAGTTTTTAATCTATTTAAAAAGTAGTGTGAAATGAAAAGAAGAAAATGATTAAGCTAGGAATAAAACATGAATAAAGTAACAAAATAAGAAATCTATGATTTAAATTTCTAAAATATGAGTCTAATACTAATAATGTCAATATATAATATCAAAATCTACAATGAAATACATATACAATGTTATAATATCATAATGCAAATTTCTATTTTGCCAATAAAAATATGAAACTCTTATATTGAAAATAAATATTACTCCCTCCGTCCCTGAGTACTTTTCCACTTTTAATTTTTTCGATTAAAATTGATAAACTTTAATCTCCAATTAAATAAAAATGACAATGGATATCGATACAAAAATTGTTTTATTAGATTTATTATCTGAAATATTTTCAAAATATTATTTTATCTTAATACTCCCTCCGTCCCAGAGTATTTGTCCACTTTCATTTTTACACATCATCCAATGCACTTCTTTAATCCATTTTATCTTGTAATTTGTATATTAAAAAATTATAAAAATTATATATTAATAATCTATATGTTAAGACAAATCATGCAAGATCACACATGACTATATTTAAGCTTGCACATTGAGAGAATTTAATGAGTCAAAGTGCTAAGATGAACAGTTCCAAAAGTCAAAAGTGGACAAAAACTGAGGGACGGAGAGAGTTATATACAATATATATTTTATTTAATTATAGTTCAAATGTTAAAAATAGTTGAATGAAACATTAAATGGGTACTTTTGTCAAATTCGTGTCGTTGTTTATTCAAAGCTAGAACATTCTACTCCTATGGAACTTTTTTATTGAAAGAACATTTAAACTCTAAGTTGGACTCATTCTTTTGAGCAATAAAAATAAGTGATCAAACAGAACTTTTATGAATGTACAAAATATTGGACGTTTGAATGTACTCCCCCGTCCCGAAATAAACTTCCATGTTTCAATGTACAAAATTCAAAAAATATTGGAACGTAAAAAAATATATTATTTAAATTTCATTATGGAAAATATAGAAATGTAAAATTTATTTTGAAGTCATAAGAAAAAGAAAAAATAAAGTTTATTTCTGAACGAATGGAGTGAAAACTTAGAACACCACTTTTGCGAGGAAAGTAAAACCACAATAGTCACTTTGGTTCAGAATTTACAGTTTCTTCACCAACCATTCTTCTCATGCCATGATCTACTCTCCAATCTTGTTGGAGAGTAGAACACCAAACTTCCAAATAATGCAGGAACAATAACAACAAACCCGACAAAATCCCACCTCCGAGTAGGGTCAAAAACACGATTCCGTTTCGTAGAATCAGAATGCAAATTCGCACAATCAAGACAAAAGCTCGGGTTTGTACATGAACTTCACCACATTCATAGCTTGTGCATGCACACATTCATTCATAACCATACAATTCAATAATCATAGTAACAACTAAACAGTTTTTTTTTATAAAAGTTAATAGTGCTTGGAAAGGAGGAGTTGGTGTAAAACCCAAACCATATTATTCTCACATTATGGCGCATCGGCTGCTTTCCTCTTGGGGTTGTACGGGCGTTTGTTGGTACCGGTTCGACTCTGATGGGTTGTACGTGAACTCCGAAGTGTCCAGCCCATACTGCCATTATTCACAACCAAATAATTTAATACCATTAGAATATGATGAAATAAAGCAAAATATATCTTTAAACTTAATATGCTTTTTTTAGTAGTGCAGTAGTGCAGTTAGTCAATGTAACTTTCAACGCTTATCATGGGTCATCTGGAAACAGTCGCTCAATGTTTTAAACATTGGGGGTCAAGCTGCATGTCCACCCCCCCCAATGGGCCCGAATCCGGATTGGGTAAATGAAATTAAGTCAAACCTATACCCGTGAAATGATTGACAGGTCCAAGTCGAAACTAGGTCAAAACTTGACCCATTGACTTGACAGGCCTACAGAGGATGCGAGTTTAGAGAAAAATGGTAAAAGAAAGGGCAAACCTTTTCCCTCATGCGTGTACTCCAAGCATCACTCCGAGTTGAGGGACGAGAGTCAAGGGTAGCACCGGCAGGTGCACCTGGGGCAGGAGCAGGCTGCCTGTTGCTGATCAGCGGCTGGCGGATCTGCTGTCTGGGAACACCTATATACTCATCGTCGCTGTCATAGTCTGCCGGTGCGTTTAGTGCCCTCACCACAAGGGCCAACAAGAATATGAGTGCCTGTAATGATATGAATACCACCTCCATCATTCAATTTTATGTTTGAGTTTCATGGGCAAGGTTCTTTTGACACCCACCCTTGGGTGTCATGATATGACACCGAGCCAAGGGGGTGGAGATTAGGGGATAGGCCCCACTTTGGGGCCCATCGAAGCATTGCATGGCCATGGTGTCATAATATGCCACCCAAAACTGGTGTCAAAAGAACCATAATGAAGTTGTAGTGTGCAGTGACTTGCACACTAGTAATGGCATGAAGCGACATGATGCTTTTTTAAATATTAGACAATGAACGAATTGGGAAAACGTTACTTTTAGTCACCAATGCATACATTAAGAAGCTTGTCGGGGATTTTTAAAGAAGCAAAATACATTAAACATTTGTACCTCCAAGACTACAGCCCCAAGGGCAGCCCATCTGATAATATCCCAGTGTTCTTCCAGAAATTTATATATCATATCAAAGCTTCCCGTTTTGTCTGTAGGTATTACCTGCCAAACATTCATCGCACTACTTAGAAACACCACAAAGCTACTCTAGACTGAACTGAAGAGACGAGTTAAAACCACACTAACCTGCTTCCAACTTTTGTCAAAGAATATAAAGGCAGCAATTCCCAGTTCTAGCAATATCAACAACATTATCAACACCGAATACTGTGATTATTGTTAAGGAAGCAAAAGTTTAACTAGTATAAAAGACTACAACAACAATAACAAGCCAAGTAAAATTCGCACAAAAAGTAGGGTTTGGGAAGGGTTATATCCTCGATAAGATCCTAAAGTCGTAAGTCCTCTCTAGTAAAAAGAAAGAGAGCAAATTGAAATTGCTGATAGATTAGAGCAGTTATTACCAAAAGCCAAAATAGCATTTTGAAAATAGAACTATTACCATGTTACACGGAGATGGTAGCTATTGGGGTGTAGCTAATCACTGGTTAGCAAGATGCCTGATCTCTTAACTCAGGCTATGCTTGGAGTAGTTTTCTAATGTTCGGTTCTACTTTGGAGAGTATGAAGAAAATCAAATTTAATCAAAACTTTTCAAGAATTTGCTTATGTATAGATTTCTTGGTCTTCCTTTCTTTTCCCAAAATCTTCTTTTCGTCCAAAATTCCTTGTGTTTCCTTCCCTAGTTTCTTTCCCTAGCATTTTTTGGGTTCAAACAGACCTTTAATCATTTTGCACCCTCAAACCCCAAAATAGAAATAAAAAGAAACCCTTTAAACACAACAGTTTAATCCCACCAATAATAAATCTGATCAATTAATTAAAATCAATAGGATACACAAGACAGGCAGCATCCATTCCTTGTTGCTCCTCCAATGCAGCCAATGCAAGATATTACACATATAACTATTCCAATAGCGATGAACAAATATATGAACCTGCAAGAGCAAAGCATAGTAATTAACGTATACCTAAAGACATATCTGCCAATGAAAGTTCACCATACAACAACAAAACAAGTAAAATCCAATAAAAACTAGCATCCGGTGAAGGTATATGTACACAAACCTTACCCCTATGCGCGAATGAGGGTTCACCGTATGTGGACAACAATAAAATTATCATGAAACCAGCAAATCAACAAGCCACAGAGTAAAATGGACGAAAGACGCATCTGAGTTTGTCTAATAGCAAATACTAAGAATCACAACATAATTAATCAAGTAAAAGATATGTTTGGCACTATGGTCTTAATAAAACCAACTGAATCTCAAGCCTACATTAGATTTGGTGCATAAGTACATTCTTATACCATGTTGGAAAGTACACAGTTAAGTGTTTATGGCAGTTGGAAAGTAACAGCTTCGAGAGTCGGTGCAGTTCAGGCTGACCAACATAAAATACGATGAATTTGACATATCATCATTAAGAAACAAGATGGACGTTACATTACAACAACATCATCACCGGAGTTAAACCTAACAAGTTGAGCTTGGGGTTTGTGACATAAGATTTATGGAGTCAAATAATCTATTCAACAATATAAATTCATGTCAGAAAAAGCATATTGCCAATGTTTACCAATGCATGCCCTGCTTGTTGCAACTTTCTTACAAAGGTTGAGGTCGAGGTGGGGATGTTGATGCTGATGATGATGGGATTCAACTACCCCTACCTTGTTCAATAAATCATAAGCTCAAATTTACCAATCCTAAGCGCACAAAAAACAACCCATCCTCTAATAAAAACAACACAAAAGGTGCATGCCAATACCTAAGATGCACGGTGACAGGCTCATGAAAGGGGAAATACGATTTTTTCCAAATTTAACAAAGCATTTGGGTGTCTGGACGTTCCCAAGGACCCAAACCAGGGACATTTTGGGGACGGAAAATAACACTTATTTGAACAATCTGTATCATGCAATCACGAGCTAATAAAAAATATGGTGTCTTCCGAAGTTTCAATATGTTGGTCAAGAATAAAGAAAGAAACTGCATACCATGCATTCGGGAGCTTATCGAATATGTTGCCACCCAAAGAGACAGCCATTAGCATAGGGCGACCGAGCTGAACCACCTCATAACCGGGAGAGTCCATAAGGCCGCCATGAACAGATGAAGAATGATTTTTGTATTCCACAAAGAGATACACTCCATATCCAATCATAGCCAGACCAATAAGGGTCAAGAAGAAGTTCATAAGCTTCAACAAGCACTCGAAGAACCCTTTACAAGCCATTCTCCAAACAAAATTCCAGAAAATAATAATAATAATAATAATAATAATACCCCCCGCAAACTCCTTGCACAATTCTCAGCTAACTCCTCCTGTTTCTACACCAAACAGAAAAAGCACAGAAATTTATGCACCCCCATGAAATCAAATATCAAAACAGAAAATCGGGCAAAAATAAATTCAAATTTATTTTGACAAATGAATATCAAATCAGCACTACCCAACTGAAAAAATGCCCAAACCATGAAATTGAAATGAATTCAAAAGCCGATTCTTTTCTGTTTTTAAGGAGTGGTTGGCCGGTGGATCTAACAATCAAATACCAAGATATAATGTTTGATTTTACAAGATTCTGAGAGTGGGTTCGTCAATTGAGCTTATCCGAGGCAAGATTCGAATTAAAAAGTGAAAAACTGCAATTGGGTTTTTTAAATTTAAGAAAAAGTATACTTTTTTCTTAAAGGGAATAAAAAATGAACGCACGAGATCGGGTAGAGGCCGCCGTATGGGTGCGAGGAGGACGGAGGAGGACGGGGAGATTGCAAAGCGGCAGAAAGAAAGAAATGGGAGTCGGGTGGCGTCGCGATGTGGTCGTTCGGATCCGGTCTCCGCCAGATAGATATGGCTGTGGGGGGGACTTTGTTGGGCGGTAGCTAGTGTTTTAGCTTCTTTGGATTGTACGTTTTGGTTTTCCACGTGATTGGACACTGCCCTCGTGGTTTCCTACCTGTGTTCCAAACTTCCACATTTCTTTAAATAAGGCCCCCGAATTAGGGTTCTAAGAGCATTTTGATTGGGATATTTCTTCGACGTCTCAACTCATTCCACATCATCATTCTAATAACTTTCTGTTCCGCTCTAAAATTTTACTCTCTCCGTCCGAAAATGTTATTCCCGTATTGACTTGGCACGCTTATTAAGGAATAGTAAAAAAAATGCAAAATTTTCAAAAATGCACATACAATAAACTTTTAAATCTCCTTTTATTATTAAAAAAGTACTAAAGAAGTAGATTTGTGATAAAATAGAAGGGTATTATTGATATTTAGCCTTAAAAAGTATACATAAAAAGGAAATGGGAAAAATATTTCCGGACGGACCAAAAAAGAAAATGGGAAGAATAAGGAGTATAATACTATCGCCCGACAAAACTGTACAAAAAGGAAGAAGTCGAGCACAAAAAAAATGGAATTATGTCGCGACAGACCACTACAGGCCTGGAATGGGCAGTTGCTGTGAATTTGCGTCAGTAATTTAGTCTGGCTCAGAGCCGCGGACGGGGCGTGTGCCGAGGCGGGATTCCCGGCGGGAGTTCTGCAATTGGAGAGAGCCACGACAGTACGTGGGGAGGCGTGCGGCGGGGCGGGTCCTCATCCCCATTATATACTTCCTCCGTCCCACTATATTTGTCCACTTTCATTTTTGCACACCATCCAATACACTTTTTAATCCATTTTATCTTGTAATTTGTATATTAAAAAATTATAGAAATTATATATTAATAATCTATATGTTAAGACAAATCAAACAAGATCACGCATGACTATATTTAGGCTTATACATTGAGAGAATTTGATGAGTCAAAGTGCTTAGATGAACAGTTCCAAAAGTCAAAAGTGGACGAATATAGCGGGACGGAGGGAGTATGTCCTAAAGATTTGATCTGAGCCTTTGAGATTAGTTTTTTAGAGAGAGATAAATTGAAATATAATATCAGACCGACAAATATATGACATGTTCTAAAACTAATTCCTCATTGTAGTTTTATGGTATCTAATTCCAACATAATCTTCTTTCTTAATTTTTTTTTTGGGGGTATTTTTTTCAAATATTAGAGGAGTGGAGTCACCTATATCTACAATTGGAGTAAAAAAGGAGATGCCAACCTTTACAAAAAACTCCTATATGTACCATTGGAGTAACAAAAAGCAACAATAATAAGGGCGGGTAAAAGATTAGGGAATACTTCACATAATAAACTTTATATTATACTCGCTAATCACATACAACAAAATAAAAGAAGTCATCCATTAAAGGCATAATGACAATGATTTACCCTCTGTAACTCTTTTTCTAACACTTTACCTACTCCCATCATTTTGAGGAAAAAAAACAAAAGGTCCACGAGTAAAAACTTTTGAGGTTTACGTTCTAAAAATCTTTCATGTTTTGATTTTTTTGTCAAACAATGACATTCTTTGATCACAAATTAGATTTAAACTAAAAAACTAAATAATTTAAAAATTTGATATATCAAAGCTATATCCTAAGATGAATCCAATTATATTGAATTTATACTTTAATTAAATATACTTTTCTGACAATTTGTGATCAGAAAGTGTCACTGTTTGACCAATAAAAAGTCAAAATAAAAAGGACTTTTAGAATCGGAAGATATAAAGAAACTGGTGAATGAGTTAGATTATGCATTTACACAATGCCTTAAATATTAAGGCCTTAATATAGGCTTCACAAGAATTTTCATTTGTTCCAAAAAAAAACTTACACCTTGAGTTTATCATATAATGAATCTCAAATTTAAATACTTTGTAATTTAAGTTAGCATATCCATACAAATAAAAAGAAAATAAATGGAATTACTGGGTATAATGTTAGTCTAACAAATAAAAGGGTGACATATGTCCCCAAGAGGCCTAAAATAAAACACTGATTATACAGTTCTTGCTTCATTAGTTCATTATTATATGGAGGAGAAGCTACATATGATACTTTTCCAGTTCCTTGAATTATAACTAAATTTGAACAAACACAAATTATGAAAAGCTAAAACTTGCTCTCTACATTAACACAGTTTCAAAAAACATTCTTGTACATCATCTGTTTTGTCCTGTGAGTTTGATTCATTCTCAGAATGTTTTTTCTTCTTTTTCACTCACTGCTGGATTTGGTGGTGCTGTTCTCATCTGCAGCAGAGTCATATGGTTTGACTGCAACAAGAATCTTCTCAGGCACCAATGGCCCATCTTCATGATCTGTCAGCTTCATCTCCCACCTCATCCCCAGGCCAACTTGCCTCACCTTGTTCAACGCTTCCACGCCGTCCCGGAAGATCACCGTCCCTTCTGGCCTCAAAATACGGTCCATCTCCAGAAGAATGTCCTCGAACTCGCACCTGCATTCGACAGATCCGTCTGTTTTCATAATCCAGCTATGGCGCTCGCAAGGGCAAAAAGGGAAATTCGCAAAGAGTCTTACTTGTCTTGGTACAGAGTGAATACGCCGCTGGCGTGAATGAGGTCGTATGTTCTTGGGTATGTGGAGAAGCCTTCACACCTGAATAAAAATGACCAATAATCTGTCATGCAAGTAGTCAAAACTGTGTGATAAACCCTTTCTTCCATGTTTGTGGATATCTTCTTGTAGAGCAGAAAACAAAAGAGTAAAGCTGCGTTCCATTCGCCTGATCTGATTCTAATCATTTAAAGTTGTTTCTGATCTGATTCTAATAAGAATAAGTAATAAGCTGAAAAAATGTACCAGTCATGATATATGCCAATCAATCCTCTTTCGTAGACGACGCCCAAAGTGTCTTTCGCAACAGTTGGGACAACATTCATAACCCACAGTTTTGGTGATTCCAGTGCTGCAGCAAAGCCTCCAAGGCCAGCATTCATGTCCATTATGTTGCGATACCTCGTGCTCCCCAGCAAGCTGACAATCCTTTTGTAGCCATTCACATGTTTCCTCCAAACCTTATTGTCCTCTTGATATTCTCCGGCTGTGATTCCGGGCACCAATCCGTTGGATATTCTAGGTGGAACTGCAAAGAGCCTGTCCGGAAACTTCTTCAGCTCCCCACCGGCAACTTCATCTGAACTTTGAACCTCTGGAAGGGGAGCTATGCACCCTTCTAACTTCTTATACCTAAAATTATTACAAAGTGAATGTTAGCAAAATGAAAAATTGCACGATTTCATAGCTTTTTCTTAATAAAGAATAAAATAGCATGCATATTGGCTCACCAAACGCCATCGTTGACCTTGGATTTGCATGTGTTAGTAGACCTCGCCTTGCAAGAGTTTGCGTTGATTTTCTTTCTCCAAATCGCAATGTCGCCTTTTTCGTACTTCTTCTCCCAACAGAGAAGGTTAGCGATCTCTTCAATCCTTGCTTGTTCGGCTTTGACATCTTCCTTTGACCTTTTCCAGACTTTGTAGTAGGTCTTCCAGTTTATTGGAGGCCCGGAAAGAACCCAATACCCTCCAGGTCTTAGAACTCTATCAACTTCCTTCAGATACATACCATCTAAAGATAGAGAGGGAAAAAAACACGCTCACCATAATTATGAAAATTTCAATATGCCAACCATTATTATTACTTATTAGCCTATAATTCAGGCAAAAATACATCAATTGTCCTTCAAGTTATTGCATCATGCACTGTTTGTCTTTCAACTTCAAAAATTCCACGAATAGTCTTTCATGTCACGTTAGCATTGCAGGGTTGCTCCTTCTGTTAACTTTGATGTTAGTGCACTCATTTTTTTCCATTTTTTATTATAAAACCATGTCAGGAACCCTCCCTTTCATACAATCGAACAATATTTAATATAGGTCCTTTTTTTTACTCTGTAATAATAAGTTACTCTTGCATTTATTACTCCAATTTTTTTTAATAATGTAAAGTTACTTTTGCTTTTATTAGTCTAATTTTCTTAAAAAAAATAGTCACTCCATCTTAAAATGTTTATCAAATTTTGACTTTTTACAGTCTACTAGAGTTAACTTTTGACCTATAATTTCAATTAAAAAAGATCCAATTGAAGTATGACTTAATTCTAGAATAAAAAGAGAGAGTTCCTATTTCTCAACATGTTTTTATAATGGAAAATGAAAAAAAATGCATGTACTAACAGAAAAATTGACGGAAAGACCAACCATGCAACACTAATGTGACTTAAAAGACTATTCATGAAATTTTCAAAGTTGAAGGACTAAATGCACATGATGCAATAACTCCAAGAACCAATGAAGCAATTTAGCCTACAATTTAGACCAAACTGAACAACAATTAGCCCAGTAGAATACCACAAAAAGTATGATTTGGGGAGGGTGTGTGTACACAGACAAACCTTACCCTACTAGGAAGTAGAGAGGTTGTTTCCAAGAAACCCCTAGCTCAAAAACAAAAGTACGGGCAAAGCACGTGCATATATCTACTTAAAATAGGAAACAAATATTTAACTTTTGATCCTTCAAATTGCACATATCTCGAGCCGATGCCACACTAGTTTTTGCATTTACATGACATTGAAAAATCAACATGCACTTCATGAAACAAAACAATTGGACATAGATTCGATGACAAAGAAGATGATGACGATGATAATGATGATGATAAATACCATTTTCTGCCCAGGGTATCAGGCACCGAGAGCAATGTGCCATGTCAAATGCTCTTGAAGGGTATGGAAGGCGAATTGAACCAAGAACGCCAATGACAGCTGGCACGCCCCGCTCCAATGCAAATTGAACTTGGGCTTCATGATTGTCTTTTGGCGCGAATGACATTGCTATGACATTTTTCTTCAGCAAGTAAGCACCAAAGCTGGCCACCTAAACACGATTCATGAAAAACATCATTATGAGAATACGCTGCTTAGAAGAAAACAGTGATCAAGAACTAATAAGAAGATTCTAAATGTTCTTCAGAGTAGAAGACACACCCCACAACCAGTATCAAGTGCTGTTCTTATGGAGCCATTGGCCATGGGGATTACAGATGCTAGCTCATTGATATACGCATCTGCTCCTTTAGGAAACATTGTTCCTCCTCCTGGAAACTTGAACACATTACCCTGATACTGTACCCAGTTTTGGACTGCCTTCTCAACCGTCAAGTGCTTGTAAGGGACATTAGCGTAATAAACATAATCGCGGCTTTTTGGCCAAGGGAATGGAGTCGTGTACCCATTCGGTGCTGGAATAAGGCAATGAAGCTTTTCATTGTCCGGCGGACAATGCCTTTCTCTGTATATCATGTTTTCGCGGGGGAAAGTCATAGCCCTGTCTTGTTCTTGGCAAGGGGTATAGTCTCTATACTTCGCATCACAAAACTTGTACGGTTTGGTCTTAGGTTCAGAAGTGTCAATTTTTGAAACAAATGTATGGTGGGGTTCAAAATCAAGAGCGGAAGGGAATATGTTGCAGTTTTCTGTTTGCTCCGTGACCGCCATGGCTAACCTATCTCCCTTTCCGGATCCACTGTTTTGCCACACCCCAAGGAGGTAAAAGAAGCAGCAAAGACCAAGTATGATGAATATGGATAATGATCGCCGTCCTTTGTTACTATTTGGATGGGCATGCTTTGATCCCATTATAATATGTCTTTAGCAATAGCAACTGATTTTCCTAATTCCTATAACAGCATAAGAAAAGCCAGAAGTAAGAGCAAAGCTAGATTTCTCACTAGATCACAAATAGTTACTAAATAAAAAACAGCAAGAGTTTTTTTTATAATGTGAAGAATTCTGTGGATGATATAATACAGCTAAAACTTCAGATCTGTGTTTGATGGAAGTAGAACTCTAAAAAGAAAAAAAATCTAGCCTCCCTCCACATGATTCCAAAGTTTCTTATCATCCTTAATTCCTAAGACGAATCCTTACAATTATAAATAATTTAAAAAAACACACACAAAAGCCAAAACCTAAGAACACACCATAAAGTTCGGAAAATACGTAGTATCAGGCAGAATCAAGTAGTCAACATTCACTCCCCCTTTTTTTTTCCTTTTCAAAACTGGATCCATTTATCCAAAAGAAACAAGTCACAGTCAGATTCTTTACATCACCAAGTCCATAAACAATTTAAAAAAGAACCCATCTTTGGGAAAAGCAAGAATCTGATGATTAAAGCCACTCAATGCCCAAAAAAGGCAAAAACCCAATGAGCATAAATGAGGAATCAGTGTGAAATCAAGCAGAGCGAGCAGGTAAAAGAACTGGAAATGACATTACCAGTTAGCGAGAGAGAGAAAAAGAGAGAGCTTTTCAAGAAATGGCACAAAGAAGCTTATATAAATAAGCTTAAACTAAACTGGAGTGAAGCTTACAGCGTTTCCACGCAGATTCACAGTGAAGGGAGAGAAGAGATGATTTAATCTGCTAGGGAACTACTATTCCGTAAATGCGGAAACAAGAACAATCAATCTAGGATTCTTTGATTTGGGGATTTAATATTTGATATATATGTGCAGCAAATTTAATTTAATGGGGTAGAACGTGGGAGGAGAATGTGTAGTTGATGCCAGCCAGAGGCAGAGAGAGAGAGAGAGAGAGAGAGAGAGAGTCTCAGACCGACACTGGACTCTGTTCCTTTTTTCTTTTCTTCTTTACCTATTCAGACCTTTCTTCAAATTGTCTTCTGAACTTCTATTTTCTCCCCTCCGTTTGACTAACCCGATTTATTTTACTATCTTTGATTGAATTATTTTAAATTTATTTTATACGAAAGATTAGTGTGAAATTCTAAAATAAAATTTATACTCCGGGTATATTTAAAGTTCTATCAAACAAGAGCTGGCATAATTATATTATTTTATCAAACGAATACTAAAGACAGATAATGAAAGTGATTAAAGTTTGAACATTCGAATAGTGAACATAAAACTTTAATTAACACAGAAAGAGTACTTGTTTGGTTGGAGTTGTTTAGCGCGTTATTTTCACTTGATCTCTTTAACTTATTTATATAAAAAAATCAAATTAGACCAAATTAAATTAAACCAGATCAAATCAGAAACAATTTTAAATATAACTATAACTAGAATTAGATGATTTTAAATAAAACTTATAATTATTACAAGAAATTTAATAATTTTAAGGTATTACAATTCATATATACATAGTAAAAAGTAAAATAAGAAAGTAATTGATAATAACTACTCACTAATATATTTAACATTCTCTTTGAAATATTAAATATCTTTTCAATACAAATACTTTTTTAATCTCTATGAAAACGGAATAATCAATTTCTCTTTACATAATATAGACTTGATATTAAAATAAGCTAATATTAGAAAATAAGGATGTTATTCTACAAAGCTATTACATTCTTTATGCATATTACATAGTAATATTATTGCATGTTATAAATTACACATCACATAAAATCTTTAATGCTAATATTTCTTTCGCCTCTGCTAATTGAATCACAAATTTCTATTGTTATATTATGTTGCAGTGTATTCATTTGGTTTGTAGTTGATATAATAAATATAATAATAATAATACTTCACCCGTCTTATAATAGTACGGAGTAATCATAATAATATATATAGTAATAATAAACATATTTAAAGTTACAATATTATTTAATATTTAGGTGTGTGTAGCTTTAAATAAAGTAATGTGATTTAATCGAATTGTAATTAATATTTAAACCTTAAAAAAATATAAATATTATTTTTATTATTATTTTTCCCAATCTGATTTGATCTGATCTGGTTGGATATGGTCTAATCTAATCTGATTTTAATAAAAATAAATAATAAGCAGAAAGAATAAGTCATGCAGAACGAACCTTTAGATGTTTAGTTAGTCTAAGAGCATGAACAATGACGAGGAAAAACAAGACTGTCACACGCTGACATGACATAAATCAACCAATAAAAAATGGTCTAGTCACAGAGTGGCAAGTGAGTGGAGTGGCAGATTCTACAATGGCAAGTTCTACTTTTTTCACTTTTTTAAATTTTCGTAATGTATTTTAATTATTAAAAAAATCTTTTTACTATTTGTTTCATTGAAAAAAATACTCTACTTCCTTACAAAAAAGAGCTTTTTTCTCAAAAATAAAAAATAGAAAAATAATATAAAAAATAAAAAGAAAAAGAAAAAGAGGTGTGGGGTGCCTTGCAGATATTTTGTTCTCCGTGGTGGAATGGTTTGCCTCTCCATGCTAAGCATGACAAATTATATGTTAGCAGCTGTTGTGGCAAGTTTGACAGGCATTTGCCTCGCTCGCTGCCAGTGTTCTTATAAAAACACATTGAAAGAATTATCCTTTCTTAAAAAAATCTACTTGTAGGCCTATAAAAAGTGCGAAGAGATTTGCAGATTGTTAGACTACAAAAGTACAACTCATTGTCTTAGACTTATAATACAAAACAAACTCATATTCTCTCTCTAGATTCTCTTAGACTTATAAGTTATAATATGAAAGGAAACAACTCATTGTATCTTTCACTAATATACAATGCTAAATTATGATATTACATAATATGAAAGGAAACAACTCATTGTATCTTTCACTAATATACAATGCTAAATTATGATATTACATACCAAATGTATTTAGAAAATAAAAATAGATGACGTCTTATATTGGTATAAGTTTAATTTTTTAAATTTATTTAAACATATTTATTTTTTAATTTCTAAAATAGAAAATAATGTATGTGTATAATACTCCGTATTTAGTTCTAAAATAGAAAAATATTAAGTTCTTTTTTAACACTAATAACTCTTTTATAATTGTAGTACGGAGTATATGTTAAAAATGTATAATTTTGGTATAATATTATAATTTTATAGTTACTTTATATATATTAGGGTATGCTATGATTTGTTGGATATTATATTATAATTAGAAAATAACACTAAAATTATACTCCCTCCGTTTGGGAAAACCCTTCCCACTTTGAAATTAAGGCAAATTAAGGAAGTGTAAAATTATAGTTGACTTCCAATTTTGCCCCTGATGTGATGGGTAAAAGTAAGATGTGATGGATTGATTATTAGAGCACACGGTATACCTATCACGCCCATAGGCGTTATCTCCACTTTGACGCCTGGAGGGCGTTAAACACCGCCCCCCTCCCTCGTTATCGGGGCGTTAAAACCCCCACGTCATTCTTTTGACGCAATTTGAGGCGTGATAACGCCTCTTTCTTCTTTTTTTCTTCTTCTTTTTTCCTCTTTTCTTCTCTATAAATTAAATTTAATTTTTTTTTAAAAATTCAACACAAATATAAATTTCTCTCTATCTATCATTTTTTTTTAAAAAAATTAGTATTCAAGTATTTTATTTATTTTTTCATGAATGTAATTTTTTTATTTAATGAATGTAATGTTTTTATTTAATTAATGTTGTTTTTTTATAATGAATGCAATTTTTTTATTTAATGAATGTAATTTTTTTTATTTAAAATCATGGAAGCTGACCTTTCTACGTTGTCGGGTTTCAAACGAATGATATACGAGCAAAGACAAAGAGAGATCAAGGCGAAATATAATTTACCCTAGTTTTTTTAATTAATATATCTTTTTTAATATTGTCGTTTTTTTTATTTTAATGAATGTATTTTTTTTGTATTCGTGTTTTAATATTATTAAATAATAAATTAATTTAAATTTATTAATTTAAATTTAGAAGAAGTATATTTAAAAATGTAAAAAATAAAGGTTTGAAGCCCCAGTTTGAAGCCCCGGGGCTTCAAACCCATTTCCAGTGAATTTTTGGTGTAAGTTAAAGCTGACGTGGCAGAGAGAGAAAGTTTGAAGCCCCGGTTTGAAGCCCCGGGGCTTCAAACGTATTTCCAGCGCTCTTAGAGAAAAAGTATGATGTGATAGGTAGGGTATGAAAAAGTAAGGGTAAAAGTGGTTTTTAATAGAAAGGGGAAGTATTTTGTTAGAAGTGAAAAAAATGAAAGAGGAAGTGTTTTTGAGAACGGATGGAGTACACTTTTAAAGTACAATTTTTTTTCAACCAGAAAATATATTTTTGGGACGGAGGAAGTAATATATTATCGTTGGGACTTTTGATGTGGTTTAAAATATGTATATTATAATTTTTATTTCTACACTAGTTTGTAAATAAAATAACGTTGAAAGATATGAGATTTTATGCGTTGTTGAAAGTGAAAAAAAATAATTTTAGAATGAAGAAAGAGTCAAAGAGAGAGCCCAAAAGTAGGTGTTTTAAAAAATGATAAGAATCATCAATTTTTCAAACAGAAAATCGTAAGAATCCCAAATCATTATATGATATCACGTGAACCGTCCTAAATTGAACATATTGAGTAATTTATACGAGATGGAATCCACCCAAACAAAACTTAGAGTTAAAAGAGTTATGTATGCCCCATGTGAACCTTCATTACTATATATGGAAAATGCTTTAACCATTGAAAACCAATGGTTTTTTTTACAAGATTCATTGGCCTATGTGACTATGTCTACTGATTCAATGAACTTGGGGGGTGAATATTAATATTAATGAGTTGCAGCAGTTCCATTGACCTTCACATGTATTCTCATTGATTGAAATTAACTTGAAGTCTCATTGACCATCACCCATATTTTCACTTTTTTTAATATAAATATTTAATATATGTATTTAGAAACACATTACACATGCAAATCTCTACATTGTTGCAACAAATGAAAGCAAAAAAAAGATGGATTGCAGATGAAACCGACGATGAAATGTGGAACTTCGAAAGAACATATACTATATCCCTATCTTATCTTTTGTCCCGATGCACGAAGATTAATAACATGAAATTGTGATGATCAAATTCTTTTAGAAACAAAAGGATCCATATGAACACGGTTTCTCCTTTAAGAAGATATGGAAAATTATTCGAAAAGGACTCAAAGAAAGATCGCGTTGCAGGATCTTTACAAAGGAAAGCCAATTGAGTGATAATAGATTGCATCGAGAGGAATGACCGTAATAGCAAGTCAAAAACAACACAAGCTTGGCAAAACCTCTACGGGTATCGACACTAGCAAGGACATTCATGGCTCTCACTCGTGCAAGCAAAATAATATGATTTGGAAGAGAATGAAAGGAATGGTTGAACAAAAGAATAGACATCTCCTTAAAACTGCTTGGGCACTCTTGTTTGTTGTTTCGGTCAAAAGTGTCCAAGTCTTCCTATACCAATGCAGTTTCCAAGTCATCTTTTCCGATCAATCGCCTGCCATCTAATGCCCCAGGTGGTTAGACATAAAATCGTCCTTAAAAACCCCACATTTCCCATCACACTAAACGTATTAGGTTGTACTTGCTTTGTTTTAGATGCCCATCCTTTTAATCGTGTCCCTAAGTTAGATTCCAAATCCCTGAAACGCAGCATTCTGTTTAACTCAACACAAAAAAGTAGGGTGTAGGGAGCCAAGTACTTTGTCCATGGATCACAATCCCTCCCATTTCCCTACACAAAGCTAAGCAATCATGTACCTATCATAACTCTGCATGTGTCTGATACGAGCCCTTCCCATTTCTTCTAGATTCTGTGTCCCTACCAAAGAATGTTCAAGAGGCAGTCTCATTCAGAGTAGCGCGCCACCATGATCAAGGGGAAGAAAGCCTTGGAACACAATGAACTATTGGTGCTTGATTATTAGAGTAATCACACATCTATTGAATTAGTAGTTATCTACTTCCATCACAAACTCAAGTCCTGAAAACAGCCACATGCAAAAATTTCATCACACCCATACAAGGAGATCATTACTCCGCGTAAGGATCTCCAACTCAAAGGAGATGCTTTGTGCAGGCTGTCATTTTTATTGGGTTAGGTGAAAAAATAATATTTCATTTTCGTCAATAAACTCACACATTGTGCCACATTTAACGCCTAAAACAATACTCAAATTTATCTTTGCATCCCATTTTTCCTACCTTTTGTGTTTAAAATCCCAAATAGAAATTTGACACATTAATCATAATTGTTGGCACAAACACTGGGTCTCTTGTTGCGCCAAAATCAGCAAATTTACACAATTTTTGGAGGGTGATGGAGGTGCTCTTAATGGACCGAGGCATTTTGTTTGACAATCTGCAAGCATTTGTGAGACCTAGCTTGTGGAGGCACTAAACAATGCTATCCGAAGCCACATCCAAAGAAACAGACCCATATCCACTAGTACCAATTACCCATCCATATTTTCAAGATCCTAACCAACAACTACAGCGAGTTCTAATTAACTCGTTATAAATCCCTATACAACAAGAATATATAAAAATAAAAAAAAAACCATTCCCTTTATCATTGTTCTTAAACCGACATTACACACGACTAAGCTATCACATGTATGGCAAATTATATCACACAAATATGCATTGTTTCTCTAAAGAACGCTTATTTACTTTAGTCCTTTGGTGTTTAATTATTTATTATGCTAATGTTTCTCCTAAAGAATATTAATTTGAATATGAGGGATGTGCATTTTCTTTTCAAAGAATGCTCATTTGTGTTGGATATATAAAATTATCATGTTACACTTTTTATTTGGCATATATTTTATACATTCAGCCACATTAAAAATTTAAAAAAAAAATCAAGAAATGCCCCAGAAGCTAAAAAAAGCAAAGAAAAAATAACAACTAGATTAGGGTTTCTGATTTTTTCAATAATTGCAATGTAGCGAGTTCAATAAAAGTATACAGATAGCAAGAGATGGATTTTGGGAACTCACGAGAATCCCCCACCGGGAATTAAACCATTTTGATATCAAAAGACGACGCGAAACTGGGGGGCATCGGAGGCGCTGGCCGGAAGAATCTCCCAGCGGCAGGGCTCCAGCTCCTCGGAGACAGGGCAGTAACCGGCGACGGTTACCTTGTCGGCAGAAGCGGCGACGGATCCGAATTCGAAAATGGTGACGTTCGGCGGAGGGAGGGGTCTGGAAACTTCCACCGCCCCGTTCATCCCTGGGACCTCCTGCTGCTGCTCCTGGGAAGATGGTTGGGACTTCGGATTGGGGTTTGAGTTCGCGGCGGACTTGGCGGCGGAATCCGATGAAGAGGAAGAAGCATTTGGTTTATCGCCACCTCTAAACCATGACAGAATCCCCATAGTGCTTGCTCGTTGGGTTCACAGACGATCAGTGAGACTGGCAGCGAGAATACAAATTTTAAGTATTTTAATTTTGTTTGTGAATTATTGAAAAAATCGAACCCGGGTGTATGCTAACTTAAGAACGCCCACCAAATCTATCCCTTGGAACTCATTTTCTGTTACAGTTTATGACGTTTGACTGATGTTATTTTAAAATCATTTTATATAAAAAAATGTTGTAGAATTAAAAAATATAAATTATATATTTAAAAAACTACATCAAAAGATCTACAAAACTAGCGGTGAGATGACAATATCACTTTATCAAATGTCTAACGAAAATAGAGAAAGAAAATGATTGGAACTTGACAATGTGAACAGTCAATAGGAAATTTAATTTGGGACGGAAAGAGTAATTTTTAAGATACTTGAATTAATTTTTTTTGTTTGCGAGAAAATCTAGACTGCGTATTTCTATTTGATTTATGTTTTAGAAAAATAAATGCTCTCTCCATCCCTATTTGATCTTCTTATTGACTTTTTTGCATGAAGTTTAAAACGGTAAGATTATATGTTTGAAATTTCTATAGGGGAGGGAGACAATATTGTGTTCCCAAAAACTTCTTTCTTTATAAAATTAGGAAAATTAATTAGAGACATCCGAAAAAAAGAAACTTAAAAATGAAAAAATGAATTAGGAACAACCAAAAAAGAAATTGTGATGATTAAAAAGGGACAAAAGGAGTAATTATGTATTAATACAACAACAACCCAATAGATTCACATGGAAGTAAAATCTAAAGAAGATGTGTGTACGTGGATCTTATTTCGGAAATAGAGAGGCAAATTATTTATTAATACGAGTACAAAACTTCAAATCATTTTATTTAAAAAAGATGTTTGTACGTAGATTATATCTCAAAAAAAGATAGGCAAATTATTTATTGATACGAGTACCAAACTTCAAATCATTTTTACTAAACGCTTATATCATAAAACCATTGTATATTCCTTAACATTATTTTTGGAATTGGCACACTTTAAACCTATTGTGTATCTCTTAACATGTTTTTAATTGAGTAATAAATTTGTTGTGTATTTTTTTATAGTTTGGTTAAAATAAAACCCTTTGCACAAATAATGCTCTTTTGGCAAAAGTGGATAACATTATATTGAAGAAGAAGAGTAACTAATACTCTCTATATTACAAACCTTGTCAAAGACCTTGCGGTCTAACGACATGATAGTGACTCTCTCATATGAAAGGTCACAAGTTCGATCCCTAATGGGGCTTCAGGAGTAATAACTCTACGTGCTTACTGGATCAAGAATGTATGAAGAGATACTACATTATAATAGAGTTAATAGTGTTCAAACAAAATTACAACCCTTGACATTGCTAAGTATTGCACTAGAAGCCTAGAAGTTAGGCTTACACTGTGTTTATTTCATGGAATTCGATGCGAAAGAAAGAAAAAAAAGATGAGTTTTTTCCTCATTTTCCTCACGAAAACGAAAGGAAAAATCGTTTTCTTTGTTTTTAGTGCATTTTCTTCTCCCATTTTCTTGTATATTCCCATCAATTCCTTGAACCAAACAAAATGTTAAAAGCTGCAACCACTGCTATCTGATATTTGTATTGTCTAAAGCAGAACCCCAAATGAAGGAAAAATAAAGACCAAGTAATTAAAAGGAATGCCAATCTTGGTGCTCAGAAGAGTCATCCTAGTTAATCCTTAGTTTCCAAACTGCCCTCCCATAGCTCCCAGCAACCAAAGCAGCAATTCAGTTCCCAATGTCAAGACAAAAAAGCTCTATATAAAGCTCAACTGTCTTAACTACCAGAGAACAATATAGTTTTCTTACCATCTCCCAAAGGTCTCCAAGCAGTAATTCTGTCTCTTTCCCATGCTGGAGTGGGAAGAAAAAGATACCAAGTTTCCCACATGTTTTCACCAACGTTCTCTCGGGCGACCATCTGGGAAAACGGGTATTAGGACCCCCTCGTCCTTCTCCTTTGGGTCATCAAACTTTCTTCTTGGTTTCACATTTCCCACATTCATAGATTCATCATCATCATCATCGTTGAAGTCGGGTGGTAAATCATCGTCCCCACCATCGCTCCACTCATCTTCAAAATCTCCATCTTCATCCTCTTCATCAAACCCATCATCTCTAATTAGTTTATCAATGCCGGGCTTCTCCTCTCCTCCTAGTTTATTACTGTAATCTGTATCAGAAGTTTTAATGTTTTTCCATGTACGCCGTTCAACAGATACAAGAGAACGCATCTTCTCCTTGATGAGCAATAACCTGTCTTTCTCTATCAGTTCAGATTTGTGATAAGCTTCACGGAGGAAAACGGAGTCCCTAGAGCCTTTCAAGGAGACATAGAACATATTGGGGTGTCTTATCAACATCCCTCTCAGCTGCTGAGAGAATCTAAACTCGTCTCTGAAATGTGTCAGGTGGTCAACAAGAGTTCTCTTCTCCACCGTGAGGCTCAAGATCTCGTGCACGACGCCGCAGGCGTGTTTCTCTTTCTCACGGGAGCCGCGCCTTAACATGGAGAAGTCAGAGTAGGGAGAGATGTAAGGCATGTCTCTGAACTGACACATTCTTTTCATCTCACTCTTTGAGAGGTTAAGACCCTTTGGTAGCTTCACCCTGTTGAACCTCGGTTCTCTATCGATGATCAAATCTCTCTCTTCCCGTTCGCGTTTCTTGTTCTCTTCCTCGTCGCGCTCAGCCACGGAGACAGCGAGTTGTGGGTCCCAATGAGTCAGCTCCAAAGCCGGGCCCCGCTCGGTTGCGAGCACCCTGAAATACTGCGGGTATCTAAGGCAAATGGTGTCGCGGAATTCTAAAGGAAGCCCCAAATCAGTCCTCAAATGTGCAATCTTCTCCAAGAGAATCCGCTTGTCGAGAGACATCATTAGCAGCTTCCTCAGCTTGATAACCAACAAACCCTCCATCTCATTCTTAGCCTGCAATTCCTCCAAGTAGAGTCTCTCGGCCTCCGGAGTCAAAGTAAATTTCAGAGAATAAGCACCTTCTTCTACTATCTTAAAAACAGCAGGAAAGTTTTTCAGCAGAACAATGAGTCTTCTCTTTTTCTGGATACCCAGTGCTCTTCTGAACCTTCCTAATTGACGAAGCGACATGATTTTATCGGGCTGGCTCATCAGAAGCTTCCTGATGGTCAAAACAAGCTTGAGCTTCTTATCCCTCTGAATCACATTGTCAAATGGCATCTCTTTCCTCCTTTTCACAGTAGCACTGATCGGAGAAACGGGCAAACGGGTTTTCCTCAAATTCCCCAAAGATTCAATCTTTACACCAAAATCCAAACTTTTGCCAAGAAAACAAGTCTTCTCCAAGTGGTGTCCACTAACTGAGAGCTGGGAACAAGCGAATTGGGGTTTGGGTTTTTGGAATAGTGAGGATTTATATGATAGGAACACAGGGAAAGCGCCGAAAGATGGCGTGATTTTTGGGGGAAATGACAAAACCTTGGGTTCCATGGAAGCCCTAGGATGAAATACACACCAGATTACAGGGAGGATTGTTGAACTACATTTGTGTGCACATATCAGAATCAGAGATAAGAGATTGGGTTAGGGCTTACCGGCACCCAAGAATTGCCCAAAGCTGCGGGGGCGCAAGAAGAAATCTCCTCTATGGAACAAAGATTCGACTGCTTTGTTTCGGATTAACTGTAAGTCTCTGTATTTGCAAGGTTGTGTACAAAGGGTGTGGTGGTTCAAACATCTCCAAAGTCCAAACAATAAAATTTGGAGTACCCATTTGGACGATATTCATTTGTGTCGCAATAATCTTCTGTATACAAATTAGATTTAAGTCACGAATCAATTTAATCCTCAAGTTTGTTTAGTCAAATTAGTACCTGTAATTAGAAAATGTGAATCAAATTAATTCTTTATATAAAATTTATCGAGTATATTCTAAAATTATAAGTTAACACATCAATTGATACAAAAACTAATATACAAGTTCGCCTCTTTTGTTTCAATAAACGTGATAACTTAGAATTTTAAAAGATAAATTATGTTTGAAAGATAAATTTGATTCACATTTTCTATATATAAGAACTAATTGACACAAATAAACTTATCGAGACCAAATTGAGTTAGGAGTAAACTTAGAAAGACCAAAATAAGTATTAACTCATACAAATTACAAACCATGAGGCCATCCATCTAAGGTTACCCTGGCTTTATCGCACCAACATAACAAAAACAAATTTGTGTGGCACTTGCGTTGTGTTTTTTTCCTACCTAGAATAATGCAGAACCTTTTTTTTGAAGAATATGTTTTTTTCAATATAGGAATTTATTTTATTAATTTATGTTGGATTTAGATAAGGAAGATTACTGCGAAGCAGTGTTTAAACGAAAAACTCGATAGAATAACGAATCGCGTACGAAACGCTTTCAGATCAAAGTTATTTCGGGGTATACGAAATACTTCAATCGGATAAGACGTTAATCAAGAACAAGCAATCAAAAATCTGTACCCCAATCCATACCACGAGATTCTATTTTATAGAATCGAAAAATCCATGATCGGACATGATCCTTCGCGTAGACATACGCGTACGTTCGCGTAGGGAGAAGATAGGCGCGAGTTTGAAGAGCCTCCTGCGGTTTTTAGAGTATTTTGACGTTTATCCGCTAGTTCGAGTCCTTTAATGATTTGGACTCCGATCACAAAAATCTTAAGGATTTTCATAAAGAAATAACGTCCGAAATAAAAAATTTCCAAGCTGTCCCGGGACCCCGGCCAGGGGCTGCCGCCCCTTGGACCCCGCTATCCGGAGGCTGCCGCCCCCGGACCCCCGCAAATAAATTTATAATATCGTTGAACGAGCGCGCACTCCGCGCCTCCTAACTCGTTTGACGTCTATTTAAATTCATGTCCGATCGAAGTAAATCCAATTACACAAAATAAACCGATGACACTAAAATCACCAACAATTTATATGGTGTACATTTTATTTTGAAATTCTTTATCAGTATTTATAGAAGTTGAATAAAAAATGAATTCGATTAATCATACTAATCCATAATGAGTGAATTAATTTAGAATGGAGAAAGTATATTCCTTCCAAATTTTATGATCAAAGTTTTACAATTTTGACCATGAATAGTCAAAGAGAACTTTTTTGGAATATGAGATAAGGGTCAAAGACTTTAGTGTCCAACGGCATTATTGCATCTCTCCCAAATGAGGAGCCAGAGGTTCAACCACAGTGGAGGTGGTGTTGACTCTGTCTTCAATAAGTTTGGACAATGTATTTAAATAGATATACTATCTCTCGAAAAATATATCTATCTAAAAATAATGAATGTTCACATTAGATTGATTTATAAGATGTTTCTTTTGATTTATTCTTATTATTTATTACTCTTATTAGAATGAGATTGGACTAAAACCAGATCTCAAATAAGTTTAAATATTAGTAAAATCATATGAGACTAGATCAAATCAAATTTTAATAAAACTAAATCAGATATAATCACAAGATTGTGAGAGAGACAAATCATGGTATAATCTCAATTTGATCCTTAGAGAGGCCGTCTCGTGCTCAGTGCGCACAAGAAGTTACTCCATCCGTCCGGAAATGTTCTTTTTATTTGACTTTTTACGGTCTCCAAGATTGTACTTTGACCACTAATACCTTTATTTATACATGGATATATTTTATTAAAATTTGATATTTGAAAACTACATTCTAAAATGAATATATTCATATTAAAGTTATATCGTAATACAATGTATTTTTTCCACATATCATAGTCAAAGTTTACAAACTTTGACCAAGAAATGTCAAATGGGAAGAATATTTCCGGAATAAAACTCTCACACTGCCGCTTTCGGAATTGATCTTAGGATCAATAGACTTGACATCCTCTCCTTAGACCAATTAAGCTACCCATGTGGGCTCGTTTCTTCATTTGAAAAAAAACAAACTCTACTCAATATTTTAAATTAAAAGAACAATGAGTCATAAGAAAAGGAAACATGGAATTGAAGTTTTTCAATTTGATTTCACACGGGACTAAAAAGCTCATTTTAAAAAGACTTTTACAACAAGGCCGGAAGGTTTTAGCTTGAGTTTCTGTTAGCAAAAAAAGGGAATTCGAATCGAAAATCGGTCAATTGGCCAGACAGCCTAGTTACACCAAGGGTTAAGCAATGCAGATGAAATGAAAAAGTGTGTTTGGATTCTTGTTCAATTTTGACAGCTTAAATTTCTTGACAAGAGAGATTAATGTGGATATATTGAAAGAAATAATTTGTATATTGAGCCTAAATTGTGTACATAGATTTTGCCAAAAGGAAGAAAAAAAAACCATAAATGGATATATTGCACAAGACCTAAGCCAGTATATTTTAAGAAATATAAAGCTGGAATATGATGATACAATACTATCATTACAAAGATTTAAAAAAAAAAAAGGTTACTCTCTTGTGAGATGCGGTGAACAGAAAGAAGGGATCATTTCCCTCCAGCAGCAGCCATCTTCTTGCGTATATCGAATGCAGTGTTGAATATCCCAAGAGTAGGCTCGTTGCACACAAAGCACTTCTTGTTTTTTGCATGATGCTGAGAAACACAAGAAAACAAATGGATTAATCATCTCAAACTCACATCGACTAACGATAGTATACTGAAACAATAAAAGAAAGAAAGAAAACCTACAAAGCGCAGAAAACGAAGAAAAGGATGTACCTTCAATGCACAATGTTCGCAGAAGTAGTGCTTGCACTTTGTCACAACAGGGTCGACAAACGGTTTTCTGCAGATGAAGCATGCAAAGGGCAACAAATCATCATCTTCTCCCTCATCACTCTGCTCTGCACCTTCGTCCTCGTCATCAACCATTCCCATCTCCATTCTTCGTTTCTTGGCTTTCTCTGCTTCCTCCCACTCTTTCTCCAGCTGCCATCCTGGCTTGTAATCCCCACGATCATGCATGAACTTGCATGAATCTCCATAGCCACAATACCCTGTTTCTTTATAATCCTTGCATATGTCTGGCTGATAGTCGAACCTTGCTGAAACTCTAATGTAAGCAGAAGCTCTAAGGGGACCGTGTGATCCACCAGCCTTCTCACTTGAAATTGTGTGCTCTCTCCGGAAACCAGCCTTGTAGTCCGTATATCCGTGTATCCCTTTGTACAATTTTTCATCAGCAGGGTTCTTATCTTTCCCTTTCAAAGCCTCCTCTGCTTGCTTGAGAACTCGCTCCCTAATTGCCCGGGCATCTTTTGAGAACTCGGTTTCTGTTTCCAGTGTAGCTGTTGCTCTATTATCGTTCTGAACCTGAACCCCCCCTGAGGATTCAAAATGGAACGTATGGGTTTTCAAATCTGCATCAGATTCCGAGGTCACGTCCCGCTTTGATGGTCCAGTTGAAAAGTGTAACTTGTTGTCAGCCACTGCTGGCTTCTTTTTATTGAATACTACTGAAGTCTCGGCGTTTGAATCTTCATTCTCCTCATCTTCGGTGGCAGCACGCTTTCGGATGTTTTTGGACTTTGTGGGCTTTCTAAAGAAACTACAAACTGAAACAGGCAAGAAAAATTAAGTTTCTTACATTTTATAGTTTGGGTTCACAGTTACACTTGAAGCACTCTACAAATCAATGCAAGAATAAAATAGCTATAATTTGCATCTAACCAAATGGATTTAGTTTCTAATTTTAACTTTGGTAATTGATTACTAACAAAACTGAGAACAAGATTTTAAAAAATGAATTTTGTGAAAGTTTCAGACAAACTGTTCCATATATGAGGAGATCATACCTGTAGATTGAGGGTCTCCAGGATTGACTTTATCAGATTCGTCAGCCATTAAGAGTTAAGAGTTCTGCAATTAAGGGTTTCCAGAGGCGAAAAAGGAAACAAGTGCCTATAAAATCTAGGTTTCCATGGAGCCCTAGAATGAAATACATCATGAGATAACAAAATGAGGACTATGCATAAGGACCCTGCACAAAATAAAAATTGTGGTCCTATTGCATCTCATAGTAGTAAAATTTAAATAAGTTTAAAATGAAAAACACTTCTTTTCATTAAAAAAAGAAGAAGAAGATGAACACAAGATTTTTTAGCCGACAAAAAACACAAGCTAATAAAGCATCCCAATAAAATAAACTAAGGCCCCGTTTGGTACATGGAATTCAAACCATGGAATTGGAATTGAGGACTTCAATTCCAATTCTGGTGTTTGGTAGCACAAAAATTATGTGGATTTGGAATTGATAGTGTAAAAAATACATTGGAATTGGCAGAATTCAATTCTATGGAATTGAATCTCATGGAATTTCAATTCCAATTCAATTCCAATTCCGTCAATTCCATATACCAAACGGGCCCTAAGGGTCCATTTGGTACACGGAATTGATGGAAATGGAATTGAATTGGGAGTTGAAATTCGATGGAATTGATTTGGATGGAATTGAATTCTTTTATTCCAATTCATTTTTGGCACTACCAATTCCAAATCCACATATTTTTGTCCTACCAAACAGAAGAATCGGATTTGTTGTCCCCAATTCCAATTCCATAGTTTGAATTCAGTGTACTAAACGGAGCCTTAGAGAAAAGCTAATAACACAATTATCTGATAACTATTAACACCAAAGACCCCACAAAAGAACAAAGTGAGCTACGAATCCCAAACAATGCAAATTCTGAAATACTTAGCAATGACAAAACAAAGCAACAAAGTGAAATATAAACCCTAAAATCCTAAATGATGCAATTAATAACAAAGCAAATACACTGTCCTGAGCAATGAGCATTCAAAATTCAAAGGCTTAATTGCCTAAACGATTAAGAGATTACCGATACCGATCAAATAGAATTCAAATACGAACTGGAAAAAGAAAATATATCATTCAACGCAATCAATTATTCCAAAATAGAAGAAAAATATCAAAGAAATCGCACCTAGACTCCTGGAGAGTTGGATTTCTGCCGAGTAGCCGATGGTCTACGGATCCTAGACTCCTAGCGGCTAGCGGCTAGCAGCGCCGTCGCCTCCTCCCGTCCTCCGTCGTCTCGACCGCTTCTCGACTGCTCAGTTGCGGTTCTCGCAAGGATACGTTGGGGCGCTGGGGCTTCTGGGATTATTTGGGCCCTTTGGATTATAGTTCGGACTTACATTTATTAGTTTAAAACTAATGGTGAGTAGCTGTATTGGGCATACATTGTTTAGGCCCAAAATTGGCCCTGTAAAAAATTACTGTAAACCTTCTACGTACGCAAAATATTACTCCGTAAAATAAATACGGAGTATATATTTACTCCGTAATAGATTATCTTCCGACATGAATTTAGTTATGTCAAAAGAAGTGTGAATTTTTAGGAGAATCTTAAGAATTTCCCTACTTTTTTAGTTTTTTTCTTTTTTACTAATTCTCTCTTGTTCTTTGTTGACAAATTTTTGTATTTTTAATCTCTTTTTGACTATTTTTCTTGTTCACTTTTTGAAAAGTATGCTTGAAAGACTTTCATGCACAAATAGAAGAAATTGTAACCAAATATCATTATTTAATACTCCATATTATATTAAGTGCGTATTGGAGAATTCGTTTACCCACCAATAAAATTCTTTCTCATTATCTTTTTAACATCTAAAGTATCATAAATTCATAACTATCCCCAATTTATTTATTTATTACACCTCATAAAATATACTACACGACTTTCATTAAGGGTCTGTTTGGTACACGAAATTAACAGAATTGGAATTGAATTGAAAATTGAAATTCTATAAAATTGATTAGGATAGAATTAAGTGAAATTTGCACTAAATAGGACTAAAACATACGAGTAAGTCATTTCCTAATGTAGGACTTAAACTTTTTTATTCCCTAATAGGACTAAATAATGACTAGTGAGAAGAATAATGTCCAAGTGATGCTGGACATTTAGTTGAATAATGACTAACTCATAATGACCAAAGGTCCTACATTGAGAAATAAAAACATATAGTCCTATATTGGGAAAGTTATTACTCCGTATGTTTTAATCCTATTTAGGTAAAATTCTCTAGAATTAATTTCTCTCATTCCAATTCATTTTAAGCATTAGAAATTCCAAATCTACATATTTTTTATTTTAAACAGCAGAATTAGAATTGATATCCTCAAGTCTAATTTTATAATGTGAATTTTACAAAGTAGATCTTCATTTATGTCTATCTATTATCTAACTATAAACTAGGATAGGTAGTATATCTATATAGAGGTTATGCCTATATATATACTCCGTATTTGCTTAATTCTTTTGTTTTGGGGTTTTCGATTATTAAATTTAATCATTTTCCTTCTTAATTTCTACGCATGAGATCTAACAATACATATGATCTAACAATACATATTGCTTATAAGGTATGTTCATCACACCATATCTATTCTTATTAACTGTAAATGAACAAACACTGCAAAGCAAAATAGGGTGGAGATGTTCAATGCTGCATCTCCGTTTAAAATGTGTTGTTTTGGACCATATGGATTGTTCACTTCACGAAGAATTGAACTATTTCTTTGGTTCGAAATTGACCAAAAATTTAATGGAGATGCAGCTTTGAACATCTATACTGAAGTCTTTGTTTTACACAATAACTTCTTCTGCTATCATTTTTCGTTTATTTGCTTCTAGATACACAGTTATTTTCAGAAGAACGAGCTGATAAAAGCTTGGATTAATGGATATAATTCTTCCCATTTTTAAATATATATTACTTTGTATAAAATACATATTAGTTCATGTGTCCAATCAAACTTTTCAAAGACGAAAAAAGGGACACTCTTAGAATGTGTAATTTGAATATTATTTTTAAATTTTACTCTTACTTTATAATAAGGTTGAGTATGATGTACTTGTATATGATATATGATCCATATTTAGAAAACAATATCAAAATTACCTATTTTTAGGACACATCTTTTTTTTCTTCTTTGAAAAGTTTTATGAGACAGAGCAAGTTTTAAAAATACTGAAACCCCCAAATAGAATCTCTATATTTTTATATCCAAAATATGAGTTGAATAGACAATACGAAGATTAATTTGGAGGAAGAAAGTATCTTTTAGAGGGAATATTGTTAATAAACAATAAAATATAATTAAAATGTTAATCATATCTAAGAGATCAATTTTGCACTAATTAGATCTCAGACATATTTTTTGTCTAGTTGTTAAGAGCTGCATCGCCCATTAAAATATGAGTCGCTTTGAACCATATGAAGTGTTCACTTCATGAGGAATTGGACTACTTCAATAGTTCAAAATTGACTCACATTTAAATGGCGATGCAGCACTTAACACCTATACTTAAGTCTTGGTTTAGCACCATTATTTTCGATGTGAATGAGGAACTTGTTTTAAAAATAGTTGTTAAATCCCCACATTTATACAAATTGGACAAGTTCATCCATAAGTTGTGTCACACATTGTCCCCTTTCATTTTTTTATACTTTTAGGGTAAATTTGCACATTTGTAACAAATAGTGTGGATTTTGCCAGAATTAAGGTGGATTTAGCAAGACTCAATATCTATTTGAGTAAATCTATAAATAATCCTTATAATAAGATTTTTTTTTCCTACTAATAGTACGTCATATGTGGAAATTGCCTTGTTTGCATATCTTATTTACATATGATCGAAGAAAGAAGTGAATAGTTCACATTCTTTTTTTAAAAAAAAATGTTATATACTCCTAACTTATATTATTGTTAAACAAGATACAAGATCCAAGTGAAAAAATTATTGAACACATTTTTAATACTCCGTATTGTATACAAGCTAAGTGATTAGTTCACATTGGCATTTTCCCATTTTGGTATTATTTTAAGAGGGCGTACTCATGACATTAGACCTTATGTCATAGGGTCTTGTTTTGAATTTCTATGGTGTCTCGTTTTAAAAATTGATAATCACTACTTCCTAATTCATACTATACGGTAAACTCTTTCACCATGACCTGACACGAACCTATCCCACCCACACCAATTGCACCCCACAAGATTGATTTGAGTTTAGAATCAAAATTTGACTTCAAAGTCAACTAAATCTTTTGCAGTGCAATTGACGGGGTGAGAGCTAAGTTTGGGTCCGGCTCGGGTGGGGATTTATCTGGGGAGAGAGGGAGAAGAGTCGTTAATTTTTCGAACAGAGCATCTTATGTACCCCGACTCATCTCATGACATTGATTCCCGGAGAGTACTTTACAACAATCATATCTTCCATTATCAATTACTCTGTATTACACTATTACAAAGAAAACAATCAATAACACAACAATGTAAACATGCCGTCAATCCATGTAAACACTAACAATTCATAAATCCCATTACACAAATAGATAATCTTATAGTGAATTGAACTAGCTATAACCTTATTCAGAGAGACATATATACATACAAGTGTACATACATAGATTACCAGGTGTATGTTATTCATGCATTAATTAATCTGTATTCCTGAATCATATTCTTCACCTGCTTTCCAGTTTTCTGGAATGTTGTTGAGAGCGACTACCCATGTCTCCTCTGCATCTTCATCATTGCCACTCAAAAGCATCCTAATTTGCAAAGGCCCGCATGGGGGTGATGTGGTTGCCCACACCGCCCCATATGCCCTATCCATCAACTTGCACTTGAAGTTTTGAATCTGCAAAAACAACAAGTTTCTTGTTATCTAATCGACCAAGTTAGCTTTTTTATACTATTCCATTGCCTTCTCTGTGAATAACTTTTGGATTCTGTTATATATTTTAGTGTAATTGAAATAATTATTTGACCAATGGTATCAATAATCATTAAAGAAGTTTGGTGGTGCGGAATGCACGCTTCGTTGAGTTTGTTATGATAAAAGTCTCGTTTTAACTAGAGTTCCAAGGGGGCAGTGCCCCTGGGGTCGAGATGCGTGTTAAAAATACACTTGAAAGTTAATTTTTGGAATTTGTTTAAAGGTTTTTTCCAAAAATAGGTGCCTTCTAAAATCGCGTGATTAGACGTGAGTTTTAGATGAGAGACGGGACCCATCTCTTCCTCCTTCTGCGGCTATATGAATCCGGCAAATCCTTGGTCGCATAAATAGTTCGAAAATTCATGATCAACACGTACCTGTTCTTGTCAAATTTGAATTTTATCCGATTGATTTTTGGATTGAACACCCAAAATAATCAATCTCAAAATGCTACACGATTCTCAGATTAATTCGTGTTATCTTTGATTTTCTCAACAGATTGCATGCAGGAGGTCTAGTTTTTATGAAGTTTTGACTAATAAATGTAAATGTCACAATACATTAAAGTTCTAATAGAAATAATAGTCACTTATTGTCTTTTACACACACACACATATATATACACATACATAGACACACACACACACACACATATATATGTATGTATGTATGTATGTATGTATAAAATAAAGTTTTACTTGCAAGTATTGACATCACGTAATACCTCCGCCCCAAAAATAGAGAGACATATTGACTAAAATGGTAAAATAAGGGAGAGATAATTTTGTGTTGACTTTCCAAAAGTACCTTTGATGTGACGGGTAAAAGTAGGATGTGATATATTGATTATTAGCAAAAGGGTATGATCTAATAGGTAGAATATGAAAAAGTAATGGGTAAAAGTGGTATTTTAATAGAATTAGGAAGGAGATTGTGAGACACCATTTTTTTGAAATGTGGAGGAGTTTTTGGAACAGAGGGAGTATAACTCTAATATATAATGATAGATGAAATTAAGTATATTTTCTGATCCTATTATCATATGAACTCTCAAGGTGTCATTATAAGTAAGCATAATTAAAGTGCATACCTCACATATTAGGAGTGCAGTAATATCCTTTAGTCCTTGTTGGTACCATATTGCAAAAGCCAAGTAATGAGGATTGATGCTTTTCTCATGTATCTTGAATGTCATGTTTTTGTTTGGATAGCTGCAAGGAACCCTGTTTTTGACATATTGAGAGTAAAAATGTGACATGCTTTTAAAATAAAAAGTTTTACAACTATTTCACATAATAATGATGTGTTAAGAATAAGTGGCAATATATTGACTGTGTTGTGTTTTTGGTCCCACGCCGAAGTGTTGCTTAGCTTTGGTAAAAAGATTAAGAGCTTTAAGTTCTAAAAAATGTTCTAAACTAAGAGTAAACTAAAATTTCATACTTTTGTTCTCAAAATAGGAATTATAATGTGGATAATGTCAACATATAACATCAAAAAATACTTTGAGATGTCAATATAGTGTCACAATATAAACTTCTATTTGAGATTAAAAACATGAAGCTTTTATTTTAATTTTTTTCTATGTTTTACTTCAATTTAATTAAGGTTATTTAGTCATATGTGTTAAAAGTAAACATTATCATTAAATAATCTTTTCAAAATAGATTAAAACTAAGCATCAACGAGATCAGACACCAAATATTTTTACAAACAATCATTATAGTAGAACATTTGGTATTAAAATTTTGTTATCAAACTTAATGAGTTTCTAATATATATATATATATATATATATATATATATATATATATATATATATATTTGTCATTTAAACACAAGTAAAATGGAATTGTTACCTTTGATATTGAATATCAACAACACCTTGTGACAATAGACATTGAGCGGACCATTTTGTGTTAGCCATTCGGCCAAAGGCTCCGCGGCTTAAAATGAAGTCCGTCCGGTCGCTCGCTCCGCTGTCCGTTATAACGGCCGTCACTCCTTTGTCGGAACAGTACGCGGCGTCGGTGCACCTCACCTGGTAGCATGCGCCGCATCCGACGCCGTCGCGGTAGAGATTTGACGCCGCCGTTACATCCCCGCCGTTGATTGTGGCTCCAAACGCTCCATACCCACAACTCCCAACTGCGCCCAAAGTAGGGGTAATAAGAGAAAGTAGAATTAAAGTGTTTTAATTTGATAAACACATCTAGTAGTAAATAGATATGAGGTGATAGATTTGGTAATAATTTATAAAAAGAGAATAGACTTTTTAATAAAAAGTGGAAGTATTTTATAGGAAAAAAAGATAACATGATTACAAAATATACTTCATATTTTAAAAGCCGACTTCAAAATTTTTACTTCCTACTCCATATTTAAAAGCCGACTTCAAAATAGACTTTTTGGTAATACTTCCTACTCCATATTTAAAAGCCGACTTCAAAATTTTTACAAAACAAAAGATAACATGATTACAAAATATACTTCATATTATATTCTTAAACAAGTAACCAAAAAAAAGACAAATGTAGATATATTTGTCTTTTTGGTTACTTGTTTAAGAAAATAATATGAAGTAAGAAAGTAGATCTTCATTTATTGTTTTGTTCGTGGTACCAAAAATGTCTGTTTAGATCATAGAAAAAAAGTGAACTGTTTACTTCCGAATTTTTCAGATATTGCACGTTTATTCTTAAACGTTAAAAAATGTATAAAACATCCCTGAGTTTTTCAGAAATTACACGATTTATTCTTACTTTCTGTGCCTCTGTCATCAGAGTTAGGATAGTAAGTGGCTCGGGACTGAACAAAACAATCTCCAGCTGGAACTTGCACCAAAATAAATAACGTTATTATTATTGTTATTATCATGAAATTCATCATCACTAACACAGGTAGAGGAGCTGATGACCAGCCGCCATTAATGGAGTTTAATGAAGCTTAAGTGGAGTAATTAATTATGAAGAAGAATATATATACTCCGTATAAGAGGAAGAGAAATGGGTTAGTTTGAGCATTTATAGTAAACTGATGATGAATATAATGAATGCACAAAGGAAAAATACAATTAAATTCCTATTGCATTGGATTTTTGGCTGGTGGGAAAAATATTGAGAATGTTTTTAATGGCATTTTGCCTAACCGTTGACCCCATCAGGATTTGATTTTAAATGGACATCAACTAGCTAGTCAACAAATCTAGTTTAATCTTGGCTTCGTGAAAATCTCGAATCAAAATATACTACTTCTGTCCTAAAACTTTCTTCCCACTTCCCCTTTTTCTCCGTCCTAAAACTACCTTCCCATTAGAAAAAAAGATGACAAATGACATTAATACCCTCATGTATTTACACCAATTATCTTCTAACTCTATATTTTGAATGATTGTAAAAAAAAATTTAAAAAATCATTTTTAAGGAGGATAAAATTTGAAGTCAAAGCCAAAAATTAAAAATGGGGAAAAGTCAAACTGGGAAGAAAGAATTAGGATGGAGGGAGTATCTAACTTGCATCAATGTAAAAAAAAAAATTGTTGCCTCTGAATTTTTCAAAAATTATAGGAATTCCTTTTGTGCAAGAGTTCACACCACTATTCTCTTATTTGTTGGTAAATTATACTTTTTCGTATGATATTATTTCCAAATTCTCTTTTGCACGCCATGGCTAATGCCTGTACCGAGATAAGGTGGTTGTGTGGGCTCTTGGCTGCTTTAGATGTTCCTTGTGTCGCGATTCCTCGTTTATATTGTGATAACAAATCTGCTTTGTTCATTGCCGCTAATCCTATTTTTCATGAGCGTTCGAAGCACATTGATATTGACTGTCATATTGTCCGGGAGTGCATCTAGAGAAATCATGTTGTCACAGCTTATGTTCCTACGCATCTCTAGACTACGGACATCTTCACTAAAGCGTTGTCTGGTCCTCTATTTCATTGTTTATTGTCCAAGTTGGGCATTTATGATATTCATGCTTCAACTTGAGGATGAGTTTTAGAACATACTCCATATTTTATGCATAATATTAGTATTCATTGTATTGGGCTAGTTACATTGGACTCCTCGTTTGTATTGCCGATATGTACTTATATTCTTTCGTATCAATGAAAGCTCAATCCATTTTTACAAAAGCATAAATATTCTTAAAAAAATAAAATAAAGCCCAAAATATAGATTTTGAACCGGGCCAATTTTATTTTTTCATTTTTCAAGGCCGGCTATGCTTTCTTGTCTACATAACACTCAATAACTCAAATTTTCAATTCTTAATAATTACATTTAGTCAAATGTGGGACATTGTTCGAGAAAGAAAAAATAGTATTTGGTACTCCCCGTGTTTTAAAATTGCACTCAACATGAACTCAACATGTTTATTAAGCAAAGTGAAATCTTCTTCTAAATAGGTAGAACCTTAATTGAGATACACTATGAAAATAAAATCTTAATTCGAATCAAGTACTCCGTATAATTTTTTACTTTAACACCAAAGATGACACCAAAATTAGCATCATTAGAAACAATTAATTTATAAGACGATTGTTATCTATGATACAATGGCATAATGTCATCTTCGGGTGTCATATGTGATGTGACTAAACGCACAACGCTTCCACACCCTTCCAATTTTCCTAAACTTATGTGACACTTCCCATGTTCTAAACCACTAAATGTTGGAATTCAATATTTTCGTTTGCTATCCATTAAAAGTGCTTTAAATCTTGAAAAATATCAAAACTATGCACAATATATTTTACTCATTTTTGTTGATGTGCCTTCTTTTCAGAGCACGCCAAAATAGACCACACATTTGAGAGTGGATAAAGCCATGAAAAAAGGCACGCCTGGCCTTGTGAAGATATATAGATTGGTTGAAAGCAAATGGAGTTGTGCATGTAACCTTACATCATGCATGACAAGGAAACCATTTCGAGTGAGGACGTACTACTAATATGAAGTACTTCATTAGAATACGGACCCGTTTGGCATCAACGTTTAACGTTTAACGTTTTGAAAAGGCTATTAGACGGTAGCCTTTAGCATTAGCGTTTTCTGAGTTAATCTACACTATTAAAATTTTATCCAAAATACTAACCCTAATTGAAAATAATCTTCCCAAACAAGGCCTACTATGCCTTTGAGTTTCTTACGGTGCCTCGTTGGGCCGAGTGAAAGGGGGTGAGTCAAGGGGTTGGGGTAATGATACGCTTTCGTGTCCGATGACATGAAAGTCATTCATGTGACTGATCAAACTTTTGTGTATGACACCGGTTTACAAATTGCCATTTCCCACAACTTCATTGTGTGCACCGCATTGGAAACTGAATTGTGGGTTACCTTGATGGGGCTGAAACTGCGTTTTGTACGACTGATTTTTTCGTTGTTTACTTGTAGTTTATGAGAAAATGTATTCAGGTAATTTGGTATTGTTGTCAACACTCACATTATTGATTATTGAATACATACATTGCCTGCCTAATTTCACCTACTTCCAAACAAAGCCTTGGACTGCACAAAATGTTCTTATTTCCTTCAAACAACGCAAAACAAAAGGACGTATTGGCAAGAGCAAAATATTGTGAAGCAAAACCCTCATACCATTATGCAAGAGCAAAACATTATGCCTTCTAATTTAGCACTTAAATCATACTAATTATCGTAAGGCTTTAGAAGTTTTTATCCACAAAGAAAGGGGACAGAACGGCAAACATTTATGCACTACATTGTTAGAGTAGCAGCAAGGCTGCGTTTGTTTGTTTGACAATCGCCAATACATACCGATATCGCCATCATCCATGAACATGTTAGGGAGAGAGACGGCACGCTTATATACTTTTTTTAAAAAAATATAACGGGTAGCAGCAGCTCTCTCGTCTGTAGCAGCATAATTCCTCCAAACATATACTGGTATTTCACTACTCTCTTATCTTCTCTTTCACTAATATCTTTGGATTGAAGGATTTGGAGGAAATAAAGGATAGATGGAAAGGGGTTGTTTTTTTAAAAAAAAATGATCAAATTGAAAAAATGGAGAATTGTGATTAGAAGTTCTTTGATTATTTTTTGGCACTCTTTTATCATAGGTATTGTCTTTGTTAAAACTTCATAACCCCGCTCCTCCGGGTTTTTTTTAATAAAAAAAATTTATATCCATCCGTTCCATTTCCTCCCAAACCCTTCCATCCAAACAGTGTACCTGGTTCGTCTGTGGCCTTCCTTCTACCCAGAGCATTGGATGTGCTGGAATGTGTTCTTCTGACATGCTTAAATTTATCCCCCAAAAGGTTGTAGCCCAACCGCAATATTGGGAAACACTGCACTGGATCTTAGTTATCGTCACATTGGACAACACACAAACCGAGCTGCTGGAGACAGAAGAATGAACCATCCGATTGACAAGAGCCTAGACCTTCAACCATGGTAGTGAAGGTTCAGGTTCTGTGAATTTGAACCCCTTGAGGTTTGTTGAGGTTGGGAATTTTGCATGTTTATTGTTGTGTTGTAGTGGGAATATGGCTGGGGATAAAGTGGATTTGGCACACTCTGTAAATTAGGAAACCAATCAGGAAATCATACTAAAAAAAATTAGTTACGCAAAATAAAAAGGTGACAAAGTAAACCACGAGAATAAATCAGCAAGAAAATGAACAATGCAAATACCTGTGATTGAAGAGGGTTGGAGTTGGGCATCCCGAAATGCTTCTGTGAAGCATCATCTTGTGAATGCTCGTTGTATCCAGCTTGTGTAAACAGACCATAGGCACCGTGAGCCATATAATCCTATTCCACAATTCAACCCAAATTTAGAAATAATCTAGGAGCAAACACAATCGCATTCAATGAAAAAACACTGCTTGAAGCATTCTCCCTGTTACTGGTAATTAAGTCATCTTTTGCTTTCTTTTTTAAAACAAAACTTTTACAATATCAGTTGTTATTTAAAATATAGAGTACAATTAAACTAACTTCTTGATGTTAAAGGAGATATTATTGACAGTTAAGGTAAAAGTGTAAAACACTATGTTTTGAACTATTACTATACAATAGGGATATATTAGAGCTTAATTCGTGTGCATAACACTTTGAAACAAATAACATCTAGAGGTTGATCCTAGAGAACATAACCTACAGACCTGTGACATATATTCATTTGCAGAAGGAAATTGAGAGTATCCAGTTTGAGCATTCTGGTTCACAAAGTTCCCAGGCAATCCAGAGGGTGCTCCTTGAGTTGCATAGTCAACACCAAACCCACTTTGTGAAGCCTGCATGACATTACAAAGCAAAAGCAATCTGAAACCTCACAAAACAGAAAGTGTTTAGAGTTGCAACGACCCAACACATGAAATTGGGATTCACTGATAGTCCAAAATCAAGCGGCAGCTGCTTGTCTCAAATTTTGAATGGACAGTTGTGATCCAAGCAGCAATAGAACCACTCAGGTGCTTCTTTAATCATAACCGTCCGATATCAATCAGCGTTAAAAGATTAAGACAAGCACGTGATGTTTGTCTGAACCCACATATATGTATGTCATCGACAGTGTACGTGAAGAAATGTAGAGAATACATCTGACCTACCTGTGTGGAATATTCTGAAATACTATATGCAACATGTGATCCCTGGCTCTTAAAATCCTCCCCCAAGAAATCCTGATGAAATATAAGAAAAAGATTGAAGGAAACACATAAAGTTTAAGAAAAAGGTTGCATTTGAATACCTATCCTGAAATGTGAGATGGGAATATGGGATAACAAGTCACAAATGAACAAAACTATCAATTAAAAAAGTAGAGCAAAAACTCAATCAACCCACATTAGAAACATATCCAGGCTGAGTTAACTGTCCTCCTGCAAGCGGTTGAATGTTCGAATTATCCAATGCTGGGAAATTGAAGTTAGAACCAAGACCTCCAATTGATTGCTGAGAACTTTGCTGGTAGGGAAGATGACCACCAATTGGAGTGTTATGTCCCCCAAACCCATGACTACCAGACTGAGGAACAGTACCAACAGGGCCATGCACAGCCCCACGTGTAGGTATGGCATAAGGCTGCAGATGACCTCCATGGTAAGGTGGGACAGGAGCACGGGGCATTGGGTACGCATTATGGACACTGGGTGTATGAACCCCGTTGGGCATGGCAGGAGCAATGTAACCTAATATAGCAAAACAAAAGGGTAAAATTTCCAACCCAGCTCTAGTTAGTATGGAGTCAAGCTCCTGATCACATATAGTGTTTTTTATACATAATAATACAAAATCAGATCAAATAAATTTATGAAGGTTCAACACCTGGCATCGAGGCCTAAAATCTTGATGTGATAGCTAAGTTATAAAACCCTTTTTCCTTCACAATTAATGTTTAGCCTTTTTAATCAAGGAAATTACTAGTGAAGTACTGCCCTTAGCTGGCACAACAGTGCTCACTTAATACCCTTTATAGAGAACTCATTAACTTCTGAAGTAATGTCAATTTCGGTCGCATCCACCAGAGTGGCACTTCCAAATTGTAAGAAGTTAAAAAATCTGCCCGATTTGATCAATTTTTCAAACTGACCAAAATTAATTCAAAATGCTGAACAATTTCTTTTTTAAAATTTTTAAGACATCCACACCTGGTTACATGAAAGAACCTTCTGGAAATTTGGTCATTAAAATGAGACTATTTGACACAATTAATAATTGAAAAATTGCTATGAAAAGTTCACAGCATTTGTGGACAAGAAAACTCTAATTTGTTTCGTTTGGCTAATCAACTACATCTTTTTGCTAACACAACGGTTCTTTTGACTGAGAAACTTTTGACCTTAAAAATGACCCAAGGCACCTACAGTGTTTCAACTGCTTTTACAAATGCAGTAAGCAAAAGCATTAAGAAGGCATGTACCTGCCTTTCACTTATGTAAGGTAACTGAAAATAAGCAATAAGCAGAAGCAATAACCAAGTAGATACTTGTTTTTGTTTTATGAGATTCAAACTGCTTATAATATACTCCCTTTGTCCAATATCAATTTCCCGTTTTCCTTTCCGGGCTGTCCTATATCTTTCTTCCTCTTTCCTTAAATGGAAATAATATTCACCTTTTAACAACTAAATTACTGAGTATAACTTTACCCTTAGTCCCTTACTTTTGCAGTATTCATCTTTTTACATCTTTCTTCAAATTACTACACCACTAATGGTAAAAATAGAAATTCAAATATTTTTCATCTTACATTAAAAGGCAGGACGAATCAAAACGAGAAGGGGGGTATTGGGTGGAGGGAGCAAGCAATAAACATAAATTTAAGTTGGTTTATCAAACACAAAAAATTTATAAGTAGCTTAAAAAAGCAATAAGCAGAAATTTAACTTTTCTAAAACACTACCACCATGAACATCAAAATTATTTGTTCTATAGGTTTACTTCAGTATAAGAGAACGATGTGCATTAAAATGAGACTGTTGTTCTAATTGTATAACCATGTACGCTAAACATAGATTTTAGTTCCTTCACTATAAGATTTGAACTCTTGGGTCTGGGGCTTTGAGGATCTACAAATGGATAAACCAGTGGTTTACATTACATGGTAGAGGCTTTTCTAACTTTATCTGTGTTGCATCAAAATCATATGATGGTTATGGTTAGGCTACCAGCCTTACAAACTACTACCTCACAACAAATTTGCCACAAGAAAATCAGAGTATTGGAGGTTCAAAGTACCTCTAGAACGAGTATTTCTCTTGTCACTATTGACACCTGAAGAAGTAGGTACAGTATCGCTGGAATTTTGAGGAGCTCCAGCAAAGAAAACCCTCCTGTCATTGTAAATCTGTCACAAATGAACCAAAATGTCAAAACTTATGATTAATTAGTAATGGAGATGCATAGAATCATAGATGTATGCAGAAATAGAGTTTGCAGGGGAAAATCTTAACAAACCAACAAAGAGCCACAAGCCTTGTTTAAAAAGCCACATGAAATGTAATAGATACCTTTTTTGGCTTCTGGAATTGAACCATGCTTTGCTTTAGGTTATTGAGTGGTCCTTCCACCAAGCATTCGTGCTCCTAATCCAAATAAAAATTTAAAGAAAAAAACACAAAACTAAAGGAATTAGGTCAAAATTATACTCGTATAATTTATTCATCAAGCTACCACACTCCCATTGCTACAATGATATAAGCCATCACACGCCATTTGCTCAAAAATCCATTAAATGATAACTATATTATCTACCGAACTATCATCACTATATTAAGATGAACCATCTAGCACCATTCACCGAGAAAGTCTGTCACCAAACACCATCTGCCCAAAAATCCATTAAAGTGTAGCTATATTATCTACCAAACTACCATCACTATAATATCAAGAACCACCAAATGTGATTCCATAAAAAAACACCATTCCACAAGAAAGCCATTTATGTATTTGGTCTGGTTTACATTCTCTTTGAAATTGTAGCCAACTAGCCAACCATTCAACATAAAGGCATCAGCGCATTGCAAATCTTTAAAAGCTGTGCATAAGAATGAAAATACCTTGAAGTGCGACAACAGGCTATTCCACAATGGTTGTCTGCTCAAAACTTTAGGATTTCCCAAGATCACAATACCATAACGAGCACGAGTGAGAGCCACATTAAGCCTCCTTGGATCATTTAGGAACCCAATACCCTAATTTGAAAGGGGGAAATTCTTTATTGAATTGTCATGTTAAATGAGAACATATGTATGTCTGAAGACACTCAAGAGAAAACAAGGACATTATGAACAATGTTACGGGGTATACACACAGAGACACACCAACCTGATGTTCATTACTCCTGACGCAAGACAGAATGATGAAATCTTTCTCTCTTCCTTGAAATGAATCTACACTTGCAACCTATATAATCAGTTTAATAAGGTGATTCAATTTACTAAAAAAAACTCTGAACAGAAAATAACAAATACAGTAACAATATTGATATCATACCTCAATTTCTTTATAAAGTTGTTGCCGTAATGAACCATTTCTTGACATATAATTGACAACATAGGCTCGTTGACCTTCATATGGTGTTATCACTCCAATCTACAAAAGGAGATAATAAGTACATGGACCACAAAGAACACAACTAAGAAGACTATATACCAACATTCATATACCTGGCTAGGAACCACACCACTTTTTAAAAATGTAGTGACTATCTTCTCAACATGTGCAGCCTCAGTTCTATTTAAATATGAAGTACCACTGGAACTGATCTCCTCTTGTCCCATCTATTGATATTAGCATTGAAATGCCAACATAGCAATAATTGGATATTAGTAAATTATGTTAGCATCAAGAAAATCAATGGCACAGAGGGGAACAGAGCAATGGGTAATGGTCATAGTCACTAATTGAAACATAAAAATAAAATCGGTCCAAACCAAAAATTCAAGAAAATTTGATTTAATAAAACAATTCAAAAAAAACCAGCCTACCTGAACATAGAAGAACATAGGACGGTTTGGCACAGGCCAAGGAAAATCAATGCCTAATGATTGTCTTTCATTGACAGTAACTCCATTTTGAAGAGTTCCTTCATAAAAGTTGTTTGATGGGAACTCGGAAAGGGCAGGATGCATTCTATATTGTACCTGGAATTCAATGTCATGCGCACAGGGCAAATATTTTACTTATATTAGAACAATGTAGGCATACAAAAAAATTAGCAAAGAACATATAATATCAATCAGAAAACTAAAAATGCAAGAATAGGCACTTAACCGATTCCTTATCCGAATACTCCCTTCATCCCCCAATCAATGTCTGGTTCATATAACTAAACTTGACAAAAGTTGCTTTCAGAATACTTTTTGTAATTTTTAATTTAGCGTAATTAGAATAAATACACTTGAAGATATACAATGAATGTTCTATTTAACAAGAGTTGTACAATTTCAAGAGTCGGAGAAACAAAAAAAATGTTTGTCCAAAGAACGGTAAATGTAGCATCCAAGGTTTCAGATGATGATGAATCTTTTTGGGAATCTTAAATTTTTGGATTTGGATTATAGGCAAATTCTTGTAATTCTTATCAAAGCTCAATTACAAATCCAGATGCCTACCCTTGTCATTTGAAATTCAGGAATTAGAATTTTGGAATTGAAATGCAAGACCTGAAATGAAATGCTAGTTCTCAAATATTACCTTAAGTAAATTCATATTTTTGGTTATGCCTCTTTCCAACAAGGAATGCACAAACAGACAGTTACTATGTCATCAGTAGAGCTTAAAAGTTGTCAAAGAAAGAAAACACAAAAACTAACTCCCAAAGCATCACCGGCTACTAATCAAGAATGTAAATGCCTTAAAATCAGCACAGTTACCTGCAGCCTAATTGGCTTGACTCCCAATAACACAAGGCGCTCAAATAGTGATTGAGCAAGCCCTGCACGAGCTGCTTTCTTGCACATAATGACAGGACCAAGCTGACAGTGATCACCAACAAGAACAACCTAACGCGAGAGCTTAATATAAGAACTCAACACAAAAGACAAATTTAACAATGCTAGATTCAAGGAATCACTTACCTGCTTTGCTCCAAGAACCAAAGGAATAAGGCATTCAGGCTCCGTTGATTGTGTGGATTCATCAATAAGAACCTATAAACAGTTTTAGTAAACTAATGAGTGGTTTTTCTAATGTGTGCAGTGGCACGTGACAAAGGGCAATGAATGTGGCTTCAATTTTCAAGTTCCTAATAAAGTCATTTGAGCTTCCCTTGGCTTGAGTGGTAGGAGGACCACCTTATTCTAGATGTGAAGCTCACCCCAGCAGGGGTGTTGACTTTATGCACTTCAACAGGTTGAGAAGTTATGTTTAAACAGATATTACATTGTAATGGAGTGAATAGTACTCAAAAGCATAATATCATTTAATAATGGATATAATTGCAAGCCAAATGTATTTGTATTTATTGCCAATATCAATGAAAAGTTCAAAAAACAATAAGCGTTGATTACTCATAAATCTTTCTCTATCATCTACCCCAAAACAATAACAACCCAGTTGAATCCCACAAGAGTAGGGTCTGGGGAGGGTGTGTGTACGCTGACCTTACCCCTACTCGAAAGACCTTATCCCTACTCAAAAGTAGAGAGGCTGTTTCCAAAGAGAGACCCGGCTCAAAGTCGAAGGTTACATTGATTGACTAACTACTAATTCATTAATTAAAGTGCAAACAGTTTAGAGATCCATTTTGCTTTACTCCATCACATCCCAAAGCCAAAAGATAGTGAATATTTGGCTCCACCAGAGATGATGGAAAATATTATCATCTACCCCATGGGCAGAATTCAGAATACCATATTAAAAATAATAATAACAGCAAGAGCAGAAAAATTCTTGTATGCAGGCACACCAACAATAAAGGAATAAGATAGCTTGTATCGATATCTACAAAAGAAATTCAACCTGACGGAATCTAAAATTTGTCAATCTAGGATCTCCAGCACCAACGCAGGTGCAACAAATGACATCGGCACTTTGAGCTATCTCTCTCTCTGTTGCCCGTTTCAAAATTTTATATTTCTTTTCATCACTGCTGGACAGTTCTCCTGAAATTCCCAAAACATAAACATTATGGAAGAGAGGACCCAATACATTGGATATTAGAATACAGTTTTGAAGCACATGAAAAACATAAAGCATAAAAAAAGCACAAAAGGCACATCATTAAATCCATTAACAGATATAGTGCATAAATGGCAAAGATGCCTAAAGTATACTCATAACCACCAAACAAAAAAATTCCTCACAAAGAAGCATACAACCTTGTTCATCTTTGAGTAGTTGCAGCTTGTGAAGCTCACTTTTTTCTGACATATCAAGATGGCGAACCTGTAGGTGTGAGGCAGGAGATAGGAAGTGAATAAAAGGTGAGGTTTTTAGAGGCAAAAATAACTGCACATTTGATTTTAAAGAAAAAATGAATAGAAATAGAATTCTGAGGAATTCTCCAATTCCATTGTTTGGTTAAAATATTGATTCAACAAAACTCAATTCCAAGAAATGACTCATTCCCCTTCGCAAATGGCATAGCAATTTCAAGCCACCCCTTTTCCAAGGTAGAATTGACCATATTTGTCTAAGAAAAAAATGGCCACCTTTTACCAACATTATACTATGTAGGATCTACTTTTATTTTTAGTTTGTCCCAAAGTAATGTTGACCATCCTACTTTGATGCCACAAAGTATTTAACTCTCTTAACTTTCCATTTTACATATCATTTCAATCATTTTTCTACGAAGCCCAACTTTTCTTTTCTCCTTGCTTCAGAAGGGTATACTTGCAATATTACCAACATTACCTTCATCTTATTTTAAAAGTAAAGAGAGTGCCAAACCCAATTCCATATTTCTTTGTAGGACAAGGAGAGTATCATATAGTATTATACTATACATCTATACTACCATCATATATGTGAATCATACACACTATACATATACTCCCTCCATCTCGCTATAATTTTCTTGCTTTCCTTTTTGTTTGTCCCATAATAAAGCTTGTGTTTCCTTTTAAGGAAAAGGACATGTGCTTTAGAATATTCTTCTTCATAAATTCCAAAAACATACTTAACACTTTTCAACACTTTTCTTAAAGTCTGTGAAAGTCAAAGTGGGACAATATTTGCAGGTAAGGAGTATGTAATATATACTGTACGTACACATAATGTGCATGAGGCATACATAGATACACTCCCTATGTTTTTTTCAGCTTGTCACTCCAACCAAACTATGGAATAACATAAGCAATCTTAGTATTTAACAAATAAAAGAAGATTATTCGTATTCTATTTCTTCTCTAATCCATTGAATCCATTATTTGATTTCATAACGAACCCTATTCGGCTATTCTTATTCCCCTATTTTTAGTACATGAATAGGGAACATGGTTGTTGTTGAATACAGAACAACAAACAGGAAGTTAAAAAAAATGAATACATGAATACAAATGCAGACAACAAACCTGATAGTGAAGAGTTAAATGCTCGACAGGAGAATTGACAGCTTCCCTAGACTTTGCACAAAGCCTTACCACCTATACAACAATTAATATTATACTTTCAAATTAGCACGAGAAGTTAAAATAAAATTATATTATGTTAAAGAAATCGAAGGAAACGCTTAATAATGCAAAGCAGAAGCCTACCTTAAGACCTGTTGCACTAATTTTCTCAGCTAGTTGGTCCACAGCAACATTACTGGGTGCACAGACTAAAACCTATAAAGAGAGGGAAAATTAAGAATATAACAAACACACTGAAGAGGATAATAAAAAGCACAAAGCTTTAGTTAAGCTGCATGCCAATATATTTACCTGCCCCTGCCCTTGTTTAGCCATATGATACACAATAGCAGCTGAAGTGACAGTCTTTCCTGTGCCAGGTGGACCTTGAATCAGACTTATGGGCTTCTGAAGGACACTTTTTACAGCAAAAACCTACAATATGAATGACATAAATTCAATAAAAGATATTGCATTTCTCCATATTTCATTTTTAGTCGGTTCACAGCTAATGTAAATAAGACCAGCCATGCACACCCTACTGCTAATTGCTAAACAATATCAAGCACTCTACAACATAAAAATTAGTGGCTAGGATTGAATGTAGTCTTTTTCACTTCAAATCAGTTCAAATTTGAGGTATAAAATACCAACCCCACAAACTCCTCCCCCAAAACATTCTCCAGCGCTCTGAAAAGGAAAAAAATTGTTTGGAAAGAACACACTGCTGCCAAGGATATTTGCCAACTGAAACAAAAAATAACTCTCGACATGCACATCCCGTAAACATACTGCCCCATGATGTTTACTCAAATACCCGGAGTACTAAAGTATACTAACAGAGGTTTTGTTTTTGAGGTTTTGCTATGATGCTACTGTAATATGTAGCATTAAGTAAATATTAAAACATTCAGAATACTGCATTGAAAGAAAAGACCGCACAAATCATTATATCCTCAAACCGCTTTACTTTCCAAAGTTCAATAAAAAAATATCGGTCTGTAAAATATCATATAAATAGAAGCTTGAGGCTGAAAATGGAATTTAAAATAAAGCCACTAGAAGAGTGGGTGAAAAGAGAGCACAAGATCCTACTTGAGATGCATTGAGCTCTGGAAGACCAGGTGCTCCAAAACGTCGAGGCAATGCATTGCGTACCATCTGCATCTCAACTTCATTTCCTAATAAGTGATGATATATATACCTGCAGCACACACAAGCTTAAGTAATATGCTGAAATCACATAATTAGGAAATAGGAAAGCGGCAAAAAACAAAAGGACAATAAAAAAGGTTAAGATGCAACATCAAACATAATGACATGGATGCATCAAATCCAAGCAAGAGACAGTTGGAAATGTGATAAATGTCATAGGTCACAAATTTAGTATTCGTGATAGCTGTACCCTATATTTCATGTATTATTCCCTTACTTTGAACACTTATAAGAGCAGTAAAATGAATGAGGGCAAATCTAACTTTGTAAATACAAAACGATTCCACCAATATTTTTAACAAAAATAAACATGGAAAGATTCATGCACATATAAGCACAAGTAATCCAGTATTCATTCTCACAATAGATTCCACACATCCACCAATTAATTATTTTCAGAGAGATACACTAGTCAATGATACCACGATACTCTCCAATAAAATCTAACATTACTTACCCACTGACACTTGTCTCATCCACAGCAAATGTTTTCATTGCCCCTTGCATCCGATCAAAGCTGGTACTCTTCCAAACAAAGTCCACGCTAAATCCATGACTAATATCAGCTGGAGCACCCTTGAAAATGGTTGCAGCAAAAAAACAGGAATAGTTTAAAGTGCATGCTAGAAGGAAAAAGGGGTTTGGAATCATAGTAACAAACCAGAGTGCAACATACCTGACTAGCACGAAGTTCAAGGGCAACCTCCTCTAGTGCAGTTAATTTTATCTGGAAAATTTTTATTCATTCAATGCATTTATCAAAATAGTAAAAGAACTTTGCGGGCAAATTAGTCATGGCCGTCTCCATCCCACAAGAAGTATAGTAATTCAAAACAATAAGCGGCCCTTCTAGCGAGTATGAATGAAATTGAACCCCAAAATTCACACGTATCTCTATATATCTACAGTTGCCAAGGAAATATACGGGGTATATTTTTCCTAATGGAACTTTAACTTTTCCAGAAACGGAGGTGAGATGACATACCACATGCCCTACTGATTGCCAAGCTGGATGAACTGCATCTCCTGAATAACGCAGCCGCAGCTCATCACCAGGTACCAATCGCAGCTCATTGTCTTCCTGCCAAGGAAATTCTTACTTTAGAAAAAAAAGCAGGATACTATGCAACTCAGTTGCAACACTGCATGTACCAAAGCAGGAAAAGGCTAATAAAGTACCTTTGGGAAAACAAAGTATGCAATACGTTTCTTATTGAGACCAATATCCCAACGAACAGTAACATTGTCTTTACTTTGAGACTCTTTCATCATCTGCACAAGATATAAGCAATAAATAAGTTGCATAATTAAATACTCAAATGAGTGCAGGTGGATAAAGTGATAAACATCAAAGAATCTGTGAACATATGTAATTATGCATATGCTTTTTAAGGCAGGGATGATCCGCTAAATCGAAGTAATCATTGAATTTAGGCACACAATATATGCCTCTAGAAATAAGTCAAGAAAAACAAGAGGGACAGATTGACAAAAGAAAAAGACAATTTCTTCCCCATCACACAAAGAAGAGAAAGCCACGAGCAATTGTCAAAGAAATAATACACCACACACCTTATCATAGTCAGCTTCAAGCTTGATCAGAGGAGCAAAAATATTTTGGTACTGCAAAGAAACAGAATGATAGCAATTAAAGAGAAGCACTATAAACATCTAATCTATCATAGATGAGGGAAAGTAAAGTTGAGACAGTTTTCAGACAAATGTAAGCAAATTAACTACATCTAGAGTCTGATACCAACTATAGAGTACAGACACCTGATATGCATCCTCATACTTCAAGACAACAGGTTGAGGTTCATCATCCACTCCAGGCTTCTCAAGATCGTCAAGGGTAGCATCAGGGTTTGCCTTCCACAGTTCTTCGATCTTGTTTATTTGCTGAGCACTAATCTGGCGAGCTCTCAGCTGTTCCTGTTCTGATGGGACCTGTAATGGTCAATCATAAAGAGATTTTTCAACTATTACTCTATGATCGTCATAGATACAACCAGCAAGATAACCGAAGAATATCAAATAAACAAAAAAAAGCACCTAAAAAACAAAAAACTTAAAAGCATCCCAAACCTTAACAAGCCACTGCAAAAAACACCTGTCATCAATGAGAGGGCACCACTGACTCAGATCCCAATTCATATCTTTCAATGCATTAACGCTCAAACAAGGTTCCCTACATAGGAGAACGACAACACTATCTGTCTTGGCAGAGATGAAGCCTAAAAGAAAAATGTTTCGACAACCACAATTGTAACACTCTAGAATGGTCTCTCCCAGTGGACTATCTTTATGAAGACACACTTCTTTGTGTTTTGCTCGAACCTACAAAGTTAAACATGAAGTTAAACATGGAAAACAGGTAGCACAAATATCATTGGCAATTAATTTCAACTGATATTTGAGTTTATAACACATTAATGAGTTCTAGATGAGCGTGATTTGCCTTAACAACTTAAGTAAAAAAAATAATAAAACAAACACACTTTTGACAAAAATGAAAGGATTATATGAAGTCTCACCAAAGCACTGCCCTTTACAAAAGATGTAAATGAGCAAATGAATTAGAAATTCTTTAATTCTGTTTAACAGTTCACAAATTGTGAGCATGGGATTTTTTGCGTCAAACACCATGGGGCAATTTGTGCAGATTGAAGAATATTGTCCTATGGCAACACTATGGCGAAATATTGGCCACACTCTATCGGCATTTGAGCATTTCGTGACATTGATTACATACTACGCTTCCCCAACTTTGGAAATGGAAAATATTTAGTTTTTAAAAAAAAATTAAAACCAATTCCAGCTGTAGCAGCACACTTCACATTGCAAAATCCCAGAATTGAAAACTAATGATACAGACCATATATTGCTTATCACGGGCCTTCACGACCAATTCTGTAATAGCCAAATCCATCACAAAGGATCTCATTAGCTCACGGGTAACAAGTCTCTTAAGAATCAGAGAAAGATTTTCATATCCAAGCATTATCCTTAAGTACATTAGTGGCAATATATACAGTTTTTTCGACAAAACTTTCACCAAAATGGTATTTTGGAATGAGAACATTTGTTTTCCCAAAGCTCCAAACCATTATCTACAGTTAATTAACATTCAAATTCTAGCTTGGTATACACAACATTCTTAATAAGTTGAATCAGATACTATAAGAAGGGATCTCAGAACCACGAGTAGTAAGTAGATTCAATGTAACTAGGGAAGCTGTGAAGAAAGCATAAGCAAGGCCATGACACATTGCAGCTGCCAACGTAAAACAGTGCATCCATTCAAATAAGCATTTCTTGATGTTGAAATCTATTTTTTAAACTTAAACTACATAATCACTTTTTGAATCCCTGCCCTGCCAGATACTTAAGTAACTACACAAAACTTCCTAAGCTCAAAAAATGTGCAGATTAAAAGAAGAATTATAGGATGTCTGATGTTGTTCAGGTTACAACTGTGCTAACGTATATCTACATGGAAACATTTCAGGTGCTCTTGCATTTCACTTACCCTAGTTGACTCAACACCCGAGCATCACATTATAAATATGAAAATGAAAAAGGGTGTAAAAGAAATACGGAGTATTATTTTGAAGGAGATAGTACACCATAAAATGATGAGGAAAAGTATAATAAGGAAACCCATTATTTTAAATTCAAAGCTGCACTGATCAACCTATAACAGAAGTGGCCAAGAAACCAGTTCAGGGCATCAAGAGAGCAAAATATATCAGGCATAAAGGGTTGCATCTCCTTTTAAACTTACTAGGTGATTGACAATATGCGATCCAGAAGTGTTTCCTCTGGAATTGCAGAACCACTTGCGACAAGATGGCACATTGCACCTCACAACACAAGCAGGATTCGTGACACCACAATATCTACAAGCATGCTCCACTGCAAAATTCCCCTTTCCGTACTCAAAACCCTCTTCATCTCCAGTCTCCTCAAAGTTCAATCCGCTCATCCCGGCGACCAAGGCATCAACAGTGGCAGCCTGGTGACTTCCACTATTACTATTACTACTTCCACCGGCGCCATTCCCCGCTCCATCACTACGAGATTTAGCCGACGGCGAGGCATCCGAGGAGGGAGGCCTGTCTGCAGCAGAATCCGAGACCAAGGAATCCGATGGCGTGGGCCACGCAGGCGATCGAATAGGCTGGGAAAGCTCGCGAAACTCCGGGTAATCGAAGTCCTCGCCTTGAGTATTGAACTCGAGAAACGTGTAGGCGTCGTCGTTGCCGGTGTCCGGCTGCGACGCGGTGTCGTAGAGATTGTTGACCTGAGAATCCATTGTTTGGATGCGATGCGAAATTAGGGATTCGTCCAGAGGCGGGCTCGGATTAGGGTTGAGATTGGTACGGGACTACGGGTATGCAACAGTTTAACGTGTGTGTATGCGTTTATAAAGAGGGGCGCTTCCGGCGGCGGCGTGCGGCTGAAGACGGATTGAGAGTGCCGCTAAAGAGGGATGACATTTAGGAGGACAAGTCATCGCGTGGGAATGGATAACCAACCTGAGGGTGGTTCGACATTGGGCCGAGTAGAATCGAGCCGGTATGGAAAAGTTGGGAAGAGTATACCAACATGGGAGGTATTCATTTGCATACCAAACTACTCCCTCCGTCCCATGAAACATGAGGCATTTGCTTTTTAGGAGGGATTTAAGTGAGTGTATTTTGGTATTGAATTTCCAAAAATGTCCTTTGATGTGATGGGTAAAAAGTATGATTTGATGGATAAATTATTAGTAAAAAGGTATGATGTGATAGTTAGGGTATGAAAAAGTAAAAGGTAAAAGTGACTTTTTAATAGAAATGAGAAGTGTTTTGTGGGACGGATAAAAAAAGAAAGAAGAAAGGTTTCATGGGACGGAGTGAGTAACATATATTACCTTCGTCCCAAAGTATTTGTCCATTTTCATTTTTGTACACCATCCAATTCACTTCTTTAATCCATTTTATCTTGTAATTTGTATATTAAAAAGTTATAGAAATTATATATTAATAATCTATATGTTAAGACAAATCAAACAAGATCACACATGACTTTAGACTTACACATTGAGAGAATTTAATGAGTCAAAGTGTTTAGATGAACAGTTCCAAAAGTCAAAACTAGAAGAATACTCCAGGACGGATGGAGTACATATATGGACATATAATGTGTGTGCCTGCACTGATCAACTTGCACAAACATTATGTGTCTGTGTTAGTTTGACGTACAAATGAGATATCCTTTATTGATGTACTCCTAGGTAAATTCTAAAAATTTTATATTCCGCAATCACTTTTTTATCCTAAAAATATTGTTCTTGATAAAGTACATATTTTTTCAAATTACTCGATAGTACTCCATTAATAATTGGAATTAACTAAAGGTTAAGGAGTATTTCTTTGATAACTTTTCGTTATGTTAAATGGCTGTTTAGAAAAAACTAGTATCACATATATGCGTTACACGATTCATATTTACGTTAGTAAATTATATTAACATCACTTTTGAAAATGAGGGGACTAGAGACTCTCGCCCGATCCATGAGCACTACTCCCCTTCACCTTGAAATTCTTCCCCAACTTAGGGAGTGGGGGACTCTAGATGCTCAGCTCGTGATTATATTGCTACATCCCACATCATGAGAGCTTGGCAAATCAATATCCCACCCTTGTATCGCACTATATGAGTTTATATCAACATGCCCTCTTTGCCAATGCATTATGGAGAATACCCCTCAACTCTAGACAACGAGTCTGGGGATTTTAGAAATCAGCTCTTCTCAGATTCACCCAACTTCCTTTTACTCGAATGCCTCACACCCTAACGATGTTTTTCTTGATTCACCTTATTGGAGGTGATGTACTCTTTCATTGACCAGCATTTTTCACATCCTCGTGGATTTTTTCCTCGGCAAGTTTGTAACAAGGCATCCCTCCATGGAGTGGATCACGTATTGATGGAATTGTGGGCGGATCCTTGAAGATGACAAACGAACTACATATGAAGATTTCTTCATCCACTCTTATGATGCTCGTTGCGCTTAGGACAGTGAGTCGACAATGTACTTTGTGCAATAGAAGATCCTTTCAAGACAACGAGCAGATTATGTTGTTTTTTTACTTTGTCACTTCGAATAACAAGTCGACGGCACACCTTATACTAATTGGTGCGGTCTCTCTCTACCACTCAAGACATCGAATCGTCAGTGCACCTCATATTGATTGGTGTAGTTTTTCCTTACCACTCCGGAGAGCGAGCTCGTAGCACTTCATGAAGATTGGCATAATTATCTTACTTGTCATACTTAGAACAACGAGTTGGTGCTGCATTCTAGACAGCAAAGAAGTTGATGTCCTTCTGTGGTGGATTATTGTTCTACTTCCACTTCGGCTCGAGTTCCTCTTGACTCGGAAAGTATGAGACTCATGATGGATACCATAGAATATTAGTTTGGATAATCCAGCCTATTGGATCAGCTCGCTAGCCATATATTGTTTACTTATTAGGGGCGACCCAGTTTGTTGGACTGACCCATTAGTTTCGTATATTAGTTAGGACATAAACTCTAACTCTACCATACCCCTATTTATACACCCTAAGAGGGGGAGGGGGGGATTCAATACACACATTCCTTTCTTCTTCTCCACCACACTACTCTTTTCTTCTTCTCTATCCATAGATTCACAAATATATCACAAAAAATTAATGGGAAAATTTTGAGAGTACTCTAAAGAAATTATGGAATATTGTCAAAACTTTCTTATTAGTTATTTGATTGTTTGTTTCACAAGAAATTTAATTTCTTCGTCATGTAATTTCTTTCATATTTTGACTTTATTAAAAATTAAAAAGAGATATTTCTAATTTTACATTTCTAATTTATTCTTGATGTGATTAATAAAAGTAGATTGTGATGATAAATTAGCGGTGAATATATGTGATGCGATAGATATAATAAAAATTACTAGAGATAAAAATAACTCTTTAATACGGAGTATATAATAGGACTTATTGTGATGGAAAAAACTGAAAAGAGAAAAAAATTCCACGGACTATGTTTTTTATTATTTCACATATCCTCAAAGAAATATTTTAGAGATTGGTACACGACTACATGTTTTTGTCCCCATTAGTATTCTTTCCCCGTAGTATTCTTGTACCCAATTACTTTGCTTTTTAGATTTGCCACTAGGTACACTAACTAGGAAAATTACTCTCTAACTAGGAAAATTATTAAGATATCCAAAGTTACAAACATTTATGTCTATGTTATGTTGAGTAGAATTTAATCTTTATTTTGGATAAAGCTATTTGTACCCTAAGTTTTTGTACGCACTTTGTATCCCGCAGGTTTGCACCAACACAAAGTGTTGGTGCAAAACTAATGTTTGTTAATGCATTAACATTTTGTATCTGTGTAAATTTTTGTTAATGCACCAATACTTATGTCTGTGTAAACCATCAAAATGTTTGTGTAAAACTCTGACGTACTAGTAGAATACAATTTGTGGGGTAAGTAAAGCATGGTTTCTTTATTTTTTACTCCAATTTTTTGATTTTTCAGGAGTACCTAACAAACCTACCGCAACAATGGATTTCCCCATCCATTTTCAACGACCCATTAATGTTGGATAGACATTGCATCACTACTGCTTCATCTCTCCCACCCACAAAATCTTCACTCTCTCTAAACAGACACATCAATGGAAGGACTGGTGAAGGGTTTGATTAACATAGCATTGGGCAACGAGGACGGGGACGGAGGCGATCGCCGCACTTCAGACGATCGCGATGACGAACGATCCAGATCCACTTGGGCGCAGGTTAGTGCTCCTCCTCCCCTGTTTCAAATTCTCCATCGCCTCGTTTCCGATGTTCGATTGCGGATGCTATTCTGCGCAGGTGGTGTCAGGGGAGCAGGATGAAGACGAGATCAACGGCGATCGCGGTCATGGTTATCGAAGAGAGGTATTCCGTTTTCGTTTTTTAGCATAGCATGCCTGAGTCTTTAGTAAAAGAGGAATTCTAACGGTTTAATGACCTGTTTGGCTGCCATCTTTTTGGACTACTTTGTTTTTTATGAGTAATTTAAAATGAGTAAGGGTCTGTTTGAGAATAACGTTGTAGATTATCTGCAGACAACGTTTAACGGTTAGTGTTTTCAAAATAATCTGCAACGTTAAAATTTTATCCAAAATGCTAGCTGTTTTGGTTATTTTAAAATACACTCACTCCCTCCTATGAAGTATGAACCAAACAACCAGTCTCTAGGTCACGTTTCGCAACAAAATAGTGTATTTGATTTCTTATTTTAGAAATAAGTTTATTTTGGCTATAAAAAAGCAATTTTGCTGTACTGTAAATTATAAAAATATAAAATGACATCATAGTACTTCGGTTTTTTTTAAAATAAAGCTTCTTTTCATTAAAAAAACATCATGATAAAAAAGTAAGGGAAAAAAATAAGTAATTTATCTATTCAAATTAGATTTATATTTATGACACAACACTTCTGCTGGCACCAAGTCTGTTAAGCTCCGCCGGGGGAGACTAAAGATTAAGGCATTTGAGCTTGTTTCACGAAATAAAATAGCGCTATATTAGGAATTCTTTCAACAACTCCTTTTGACCAAACATGTTTTCAAACACAAGTGACACAAATTAAAGAACTACCTAAAACATCTGACCCGAACCGCGACTTAAAACAACCAATGCAATATCCAACAACTACCAACTGGTTGGCAAATGTAGCCTTATCATAATTGATTTGGAGATATATGAAGTTTAAAACATTTCATGGCTTTGAGTCATCCCTGTTTGTCCATAAATGCAGTTAAGCTATAATTTGTGTGTGCGTGCATGCCCCCGTTTTTTAAATGCTGATTTGGGATATACTCGGTCCACTTTTAATTTACTTTGTTTTTTTATCGTCCCTAAATAATCTTTGTGCATCAGGTCAACAAAAGACAGGACAAAACTAGGGGATTGTGTTGGTCAAATTTAAAAAATTGGAAAATGTATATCTTTGATGGATAATGGATTATTCTAGGTATTTACTCATTCGAAAAATGCAGGGCAATTCTGGCCAGCACCGTGAAAGATATGAAGACAGCAGGCAGAAGAATAATGTCAACCCCCATCAAGGATATGAAGAGAGAGTGCAGGATTTTTATGGTCAAATCCATATGAATGAAAAGGTGTTGTATATTTAGAAGTCATATTTGTTATGTGTAGCCGGCAATTGTCTTAAGAAGTCCCAAATGATCTGTGCAGGTTGACCAGGCAAATGGTGAGGGCTGGGAAAATGTTCACAAGAAGACTTCAAAGAGACAACAAAAGGTTCTCTATCATCCTCTCTTTAGGTCACTTATCCTTAACTCAAGTGCTGAAGTGTCTTATGTAACTTCACCAATCTATTTTAGTTTTATGTAATATGTTATATGTATAATACCTTTTTAGCTCAAAAAATACATACGAAAAAAAGTTTTGTACACGTTACAACTTACACGCATAGGTATTCATACCAAAATATTCACTACAACAATAATATGAAAAATAGGTTGAGTACAAAAAAAGGCACAGTTTGCTCTTTATATCTGTGCTGAGTAACTTAAACGAAAACTTTACTCATTTAGTCCCAAAACTATTAAGTCATTCCTATTTTGGCACTGCTATTTATTTTTCCCCACTTTTGGTGCATGACTATGAATTTCTTGCCACTTTTTCTCCTTCCTAATTACATACCTAGTTAGAAGGACCAACAACAACATTATCCCCGTGCCTCAAAGGTTCCCACCCAGTTTGGAAGGACCAAAAGCAAGGAAATTTAGAGTTGTGCACAAAAAAGTGAACAAATTGAAAGTCGGAGACCAAAAATGAAAATGACCTCATAGTCGTGGGACTAGAAGTGGAAAATTTTCTACTGGAAATACCATTTAAGATCTATTCTTTGTACTTTGCACTAACACTTTCTATAGCCAGCATTGACCTGCAGCGTGTCCTCAGAAAATAGAATCAACACTTGAGCACGCATTCCAAGTCAAATCAATGATTCATAATTCAAAAGCTAAACGATCTTCCTAGCCAAGATGCATACTGAATTATTAAATTGAGTAATTAGTCATGGTTAGACATTTTTAGATCTATCTCATGTTTGGTTATGGTTTAAACATAGAGATACTTATTGGTGATAAAACAATGCAAATATAAGAGGGTTTATTACTTAGTATATGATATGGGCATCAGGACGAGTTATCACTCTTTTAGCAGGTTTTTTCTGCAGGTTTGGTGATATATATTCTACAAGAAAATAAATAAATTTAGTTTTTTTATTTCCATCATCTCCGATGGAGCCAAAAATTCACTCTTTTTTGGCTTTGGGGTGTGATGGAATAAAGCAAAATGGATCTTTAAACTGCGTGCGCTTCTTAAACTAATGAGTCAATGCAATTTGATAGAATTTAGGATGGGGTATGGATAACTGAATTGGGCTATAAGACGCTTGAGTTGAACAACATTAAAAGATTGAATCCAATCGATTACTTAGTTCAGCGCCAACACCTAAAGGACCACGAGCCGCTGGGTATGGTACGAACAACTGGGCTAAAGACTAACGGGCCGCTAGGAATGAACGTCTAGACGGATACCTTGACAAACGAGGTAGGCCAAAACCTGCTTCGATACCATGATAGAATTTGGGATGGGCATGGACAACTGGATTGGGCAATAAGACACTTGGGTTGAACCGCATTAAAAGATTGGATCCAATCTATTAGTTAGTTCAACTCTAGAGCTTATATACCGATTATTTTACTCTTGGAGTTTCCGATGTGGGATGTACTCTAACACAATTTTTCGACGCTGAGCCCGGGGTCTCTTTGGAAACAACCTCTCTACTTTCGAGTAGGAGTAAGGTCTGCGTACACACACCCTCACCAAGCCCTACTCTTGTGGGATTCGACTGGGTTGTTGTTTATTACTCATTAAACTTTAATTCTGAACAGGTACATATGGATCACTGGGACAATTACAAGAAACCTGCTAGTGAGCAAGACTACTCCAATGAGGTTGAATATGGTGCTGACCTGGATCCCTCGGGAGAAGAGCTTGCCAACCTATCAAAAGCTTGTAACAAACTCTGGGAACTCGATGTAAATCGTTTGGTTCCAGGAAAGGATTACCAGATTGATGTTGGCGAAGGAAAAAAGGTGCACCAAAGGGAGGATATGGCAGATGGAAGCTTGTTTTCCTGGCTTAGTGAAGATGCTCTGCAGAAGCCTACTTTTTCTCGATTTTGTTCTCTTTTAGATAACTACAATCCGCACGAGGGATATAAAGAAGTTGTAACAGCTCAAGAACAGCAAGAGCAGTTGGCATTTGTCGAAGAGATCAGTAGAACTGCCCCTATAAAATATTTACACAAGTATCTGTCTGCAAAAGGCGTGGTTTCTGAAAGTTATCATGAGTTCAAGAAAAGGTTGACAAGCCTCTGGTTTGACCTTTATGGCCGAGGTGGTACATCTGGCTCTTCTTCCGCTTTTGAACATGTTTTTGTTGGAGAAATTAAGGAGCGTGGAGGGGGAGAAGTTTCTGGCTTCCATAATTGGCTTCAGGTAAAATTATTATATACTCCACCGTTCTACTTAAAATTATTAATAAATGGTGATCCAACCATTCCAATTAACCCCCTCTTCAACACTTTAATCTCAAAGACTTTCTTTTTGTTCTTTGTAGTTTTATCTGGAAGAAGCAAAGGGCAATGTAGATTATCAAGGATACATTTTTCCTCAAAGGCGAGGACAAATTGTAAGTGACGATCTTGTTTCTTTCCCTCTATCGGTACATTTAAAAGGTTCTTATTTTTTTTCTCTCTCTCTCTCCTAATCGTTTCTCAGCCCGACTTGGAGACTCAGCTCTTGACAGTTCAGTTCGAATGGAACGGCGTACTGAAATCGGTGTCGAGCACTTTGGTGGGAGTGAGCCCAGAGTTTGAACTCGCGCTCTATACTCTGTGTTTCTTTGTGGGAGGGGAGGACAACCACGTTGAGATCGGTCCGTACTATGTTAACATCAAGTGCTATCGCATGGGAGACAAAATTGGGTCTGCTTTCCCAATGGCAGAGTGATGAAAGTGAGGTAAACAAAAAGACATTCTTTCAGTGTGTAAACATAGTGTGAATGTTTTTTTTTATCTAAAAAAAACATAGTGTGAATGAAATACACACCACATTATTTGATCCCAGGATCCAGATTTATCGAAGAGTTGTGTCTGTATGTGTAAGCATATTGGGTGACATGTTTTTAGGGTGGAATCCTTTCAGTTTCAGACATGTAATTCAAGATTGTTTTTTTTTTTTTACTTCTTTTTCTCCTTGGTTGAACCTTTCTTCTCTTTAATATTGAGAGTTGAACTTTTCTGGTTACATTGGGCCTTAATATAAAAACCATGGATATAAAAGAAGCATTTATCAATACATTTTACTCGATCCTATAAATATTTTTTGTCCAAATAAAAGTCTATGAACTTATTAAAATTAATAGAAATCATTCATATAAAATCAATGACCTTCAAAATATTAACAAAACTCTTTCTACAAAGTCCATTGACGCTTAGAAATATAAATAGAAAGCATTGACTTTAAAATACAACATAGAGTGGCACTGTGGCAGGAAACCTACGCCTCCCGATTTAGGAAAAGTTCACCCAAGTTTAAACCTCACAGAGGTGGAAGCATTGATTCTTTTTGCATCATTAAGTCGATAATAATATAAACAGATACTACCTTGTAAAAGAGTCAATAATATTTTTCGGGGCGTCGACCGGACAAACTCGGTACTGGGTATGCACCGCACCGAACAACGAAATTTGGAAAATAAATAAATAAATAAAGCAGAAAGAAAGTATTTATACGTGTAAACTCAAATCAGGAGAAAACCACATACCTTTTTGGGCAGTGCCATGCCAAAAGGAGAAATTTTTATTAATCTTAAGGAAATTTACATGTATACATCATTGTAGCAGCTTGGAGCTATTAATGGAGTTCCTAGCCTTTTACATCATTTCATCGACTTCTAATTTTACAAGAGAAATACTTCCTCCGTCCCACTATATTTGTCCACTTTCATTTTTGCACACCATCCAATACACTTCTTTAATCCATTTTATCTTGTAATTTGTGTATTAAAAAATTATAGAAATTATATATTAATAATCTATATGTTAAGACAAATCAAACAAGATCACGCATGACTATATTTAGGCTTACACATTGAGAGAATTTGACGAGTCAAAGTGCTTAGATGAACAGTTCCAAAAGTCAAAAGTGGACAAATATAGCGGGACAGAGAGAGTAATACACTATACAACGTAACACCAACCCAATGAGTTTGTCCGGTGATTGAATTCATTAAAGCCCGAACAGAAAAAACTCTCACACATATGAACAAATAAATTGTTAGACGCCTCGCACACCTCTAGAGGGGGGGTGAATAGAGGTTTTGCCCAAAAGACCAGTTTTTTGCGCGAAAATGTTTTCACGAATATTCAATAAAAACAATGCACCACAAACAAAATAAAGTGAAGAATAAGAGCAATGCACACACGATATATACTGGTTCGGCCTAAATGCCTACATCCAGTCCCCGAAGCAATCGTGCCCATGCCTTCACTAACCCGTCAAACTTAACGGAGTTTGACAATCCGAATACAACTCGAGAACTTGATTTCACAAGCCTCTTATCTTACCACCAAAGTTTTGATTTCACAAAACTCAGGATTTCTTCCACCTAACGTTTGATCTCACAAACCGTTAGGATTTCTACCACTTGGTGTAATCCCAACACTAAAAATACAAATCCCTTACAATAAAGTAAGAAAACAAACCGCAACCGAGTAATTCTTCCAACACGGAGTAGATTGTTGCAAATACAATAAATTACTTTAGAATATGGCAATATCTCTCAAAGACTCAAGCAATGAGGAAAAACTCAAGCAAGAAATGATTTAGCAATCAAAACAATTGCCTTGCTTGGATATAAGGAGGTGATTGAGTAGAATCTCTTTGGATATTCAAATGATATGTTCTTCAAAGTGTTCTTAGTGTTCTTATCAAGATAATCACGAAGAGGGTTGTTTATAGAAGTTAGGGAGTGGATAGAGATGAAAAGAATTCAAAAAACTAGCCGTTTGGTAGTTGAAACTGTCGACTTATTCGAATACCTCAAGAACTATTCGAATAGTTTAGATCAATCACGTGACTTGAAAAACCAGTTTCTATTCGAATAAATGGTGATTTATTCGAATAAATCAGGGTGAAAAGCCAAGACTTATTCGAATAAATGGTGATTTGTTCGAACAAAACAGGTTACTTTCAGTCACAGGAAAGATCACGACTTATTCGAATAAACTAAAGATTATTCAAATAGAAAGGCAACTTCCCCACACAAAGGCTGATCTAAAATGAGTTTTAAAGGTAAGATGATAAGGGAATGAACCTTATAGATGCCATACTCTTTAACACATAATCTAAGACCTAAAACACTACCCAACTAGTGCAAAAAAATAAATTGGAATTGGAGAATTCAATTCCATAGAATTTTAATTTCAATTCAAATCCAATTCTGTAAATTTTTTGTACTAAACGGACCCTTTAGAGTATATCTGTTTCATTTCAACTTTTGATAAGAAAAAGGCTTCATGTAAAAAATACTCACTCCGTTTCAAATTTGATTACAAATTGGGAATTGCAAGATAAAATATTAATTTTTTGGTTATTTTATTTACAAATTGGTACATCAATAAGAAATAGAAAATACGTATTACAAATCTACGTCAAAAGTTCTACAAAAACAAGAGATGATAAGAATATTTTATTTTATCAAAAAATTATCGAGAGAAGAGAGAAAATAAAATTGTAATTAAAATCGAAACGATAGGAGTAAATTAAAAATGACCTTTGACACATAGAGGAATATCCATGTAAAAGGATATGCTCCCTTCATCCCAGTATATTTGACCAGCTCAGTTTTATTTTTTATGTCAAATTAAATAAATTTTGAGATTCAATAAAATAAAATTGTAATGTTTATTACTATAAAAATGATTTATTATATTTATTTTATTGAGATGTGTTAAAGTTTTATTTGATTTAACTTACACCTTCACTAGAAATGTGTTTGAAGCCCAGGGCTTCAAACTGGGGCTTGAAACCTCTATTTTGTATATTTTTTAATACACTCTTCTAAAATTAAATTAACAAGATTTCATTATTTAATTGAATATAAACGACAACAATTCAAAATTACATTCAATAAAAAAATTACATTAATATAATAAGATTTGAATAATAAGAACACAAATTAAGTTACATTACATTGCGAAGAAATTAGTGATTATTTGAGAGAATAAAAATATCTTCCCATTGGCCTTGTTGCCACCATTGATAACGAAAAATGAGAGCTCTCTTTTCATCGTTAGATGATGATCCCTTTTTTCGAATAATTTGTAGAGATAATTAAAAGAAATAGAATATATTTTAGTAGAATTATGAAGAGAATTGTGAATAAGCTATTTGTGTTTATTGTGTTACAAATAAAGGGGTGTTTATAGTATTGAAAATATTTTTTTTAAATTAATGCCTAACGATCCAAATTATGGCCGTTGGGGGAGAGAGAATCGTTGGGGGAGGGAGAGGTGTTGCGTCAAACCTTAAATGCCCGGATGACAGTAGAGGGGGGCGGCATTTAACATCCCCGTGCGTTAAAACACTCTTAACGCCTTTGGGCGTTAGCACCATTTCCGGCGCTCTTAATCGCACAACGCCCACAGACATATAAATTTACTCCTAATTTTTGTTGATAATGGAACATATGAAAAAAGTTCCAAGCAAGTAAAAAAGAAAAAAAATCAAATGGATTTCTTTACACCACAAATTAGTTCTTTCTTTTGCCCAACATACACTTAAATAACTTAGCAGAAAATAGAAAGGACACAAATATGCTGCAAAAAAAGGTGAGAATGGAAGAAAACATCCCCATTAGCAAAGAGTTGTGAATGCATTTCTTCATCTTCTCAACTCTTTCCTCGTTCATTATTATTCTCCTCTTAGTTTACAGCGCCCATTCCCTAAAACAATTATAGTCTCTTCCTGCTCAGCTACATACCCCTAATTAATTGCAGACATAAAAACTCAAACATTAGAAATCTAGAGAAACTTGAAGTGACGTTTTTGCCCATGCTTCCACATGCAGCATAATGCATAAGATTTAAATTTGAGTATTTTAAAGAAAAATAAAAACAAGCACCAATTAAAAATATTAAAGAATATCTATCCCACATTAGAAAAATGAGAAGAAAATAATAGATATATAAGATCAGATCTTGAGTTGAAGTAATTAATCAATTGGATTCAATCTTTCAATATGATTCGACAATAGTACTGTCTTGTGAACCAATCTAGCTAGTAACTCTTTCATATTTGTGCGAGAACGTTAAACGCCGCCCCCTTTTCATATTTGTGTATTTTATTCATTATTTGATAAAATAGAAGCATTCTTATTATCACTTATTTGTAAAACTTTTGGTTTTTATTGATATGTGCCATTTTATAAATAAAATAACTTCAATAGATGAAAATTTTTTCCTCGTAACTCTTAATTTGAAATCTAAATTGAAATGGAGGGAATACTTAGTGTGCTCTTGTGTTTGTTCTTTTATTTCCCTCTTCATAAATAAAACTTTCGCCTCATAACTTCACTTTTTTAAAATTTGTGATCAAATGAAGAGATCAATTAAAAAATGATATCAAAGACAAATATATTAAAATAATTTTTTTCCTTTCACTTTTATCATATTTTTCTTGTCATCTAAACAACAATTATTCTTCTCCCATTTTCTTATCATTTTTTTTTATCATTTTCTTTCTCATCATTTTCTTATCTCATTAAAACATATATACTCCCTCCGTATTTTAAACCCTTCTACTTTTGACTTTGGACAAAAATAAAAAAAGTGTAATTTTGGTTGACTTTCCAATTTTACCCCTGATGTGATGGGTAAAAGTAAGATGTGATAGTTTGGTTATTAGTGAAAAAGTATGATGTGATAGGTAGGGTATGAAAAAGTAAGAATAAAAGTGGTTTTTTAATAGAAAGTGGAAGTGTTTTAGGGAATTCAAAAAAAACGAAAGGGGAAGAGTTGTGAAACAGAGGGAATATAACGAGTAGATTACTAATGAATAGATATAACGCGATAGGTGTGGTAAGCTTGTATCTTTGATACTATGTTACAATTTGATAATTTGTTCATCATTTTATTTTTTTATCTTCCCAATTTACTATTTGTCTTCCTCACTGTACCGATTTATTTTTTCCTCTATTGAGAGCCTGTTCTGTACGTATGACTTATTTTTATATTTATTACTTATTCTTATTAAAATCAGATTAGATCTAGAAACAAATTGAAAGGACGGACCAAAGAAAAACTCTCTCCATTCCATATTTTTCTACACCCTTTGTCCCAATTTTAATTTCAAAATGAGAATTACAAGATAAAATACTACAACTTTTGAAATTATTTACGGAGTATAAAACAAGATGTAACGAATAGAGAGAGTATCTTTTAAATTTTGCAATCAACTTTTTTAATTTTCATCATTAAATATTAAAAAACGACTAATTATCTACAGTAAATGATAAGATCCATAAAAAGAAGAACCTCTATGTGGAAAAATCTATTGACACAATATAATGTGAGAAGCAAAATAAATTGCACTCTAGAATAATTACTCCGACCAAAAATAATTTTCCCGTCCATTATTTTTAGTGTTAAATTGTATTCACTTTATTGATTTATTTTTAATGCCTATTTGATAAAATAATATAATTATGTTAGCTCTAGATCTTTTGTTGTAGTTTTTAAATATGTAAATTTTATTTTTTAATTTCACAATATTTTTTATATAAAATGATTTGAAAAAAAAAGTCAAATATCATATCCCACAATATATGGAAAGATTCTTTTTAGATAGAGGGAGTTTGTATTTGTAGAAGCACCAAGGTTCCCATGACATTGGTTCCCAATATCATGGGATGACCCGAGGCACTCCGATGCCCCGTTCGTAAAATTGACGGTTCTTACCCCCTAACCCCCGGTAAACCCCCTCACCTCGCCCCGACCCGAACAAACCCCCCACCCCCATCTATTGCACCCCACAAGTTGATTTTGACTTTGGAGTGAAATTTTGACTCCAAAGTCAAAATCAACTTGTGGGGTGCAATTGAAGGGGGTGGGGGGTTTGTTCGGGTCGGGACGGGGTGGGAGGGGGTTTACCTGGAGGATTAGGTGGGGTAGGAACCGTCAATTTTATGAACGAGACACCGGAGTGCCTCCAAGTCATTCCATGACATTTGTTCCCAATGTCATGAGAAGTGTTTGAGCTACATTAGTTAAAAAATGGGCCCGGGGGCCGGTAGGGGGAAGCCATAATAAGAAGATGGTATATTTTCATATTTTAAATATATATATTCCGTTCATATAGAATATATGAAACAAATAGTGCATATATTCAATATATAGATTATTCAAATATAGAATGTTGTAGTAATATTTAGAAAACGTACTGATGCATTATTTTCATATTTTAAATATATATTCAAATAATTCAATTCAAATATTCTTAAATATCTCTCTAGATCAATAACTCATTATAACGTAAATTTATATGGCTTTCATTATTACTAGCTCTACATTATGCGTAGTATGGGTCACCAACAGCACATGGGCAATCAAAGGAAATCGAACGACATTCAGGATTTACTATACGATAACAGAATGTGCTGCATGCATCTATTAACAAAATTCCATCATCCACACCAAATCGTGCCGCATTGACTTCGTGGCACAATCCATAACACTTACAATATATTTTCCGGTCACATTCACTTGCCACTCCATGCAACAATATTAATGTGAAAAGTAACATTTTCACCAAAAGTGTCATGATCATCTTGTTAGGAATCACCATACATCTACTCTCAAAAACAAAATTAGGCTTCATTTAGAATATATATATATATATATATATATATATATATATATATATATATATATATATATATATTCAATTAATCATCAATTAATAATGTTTGGGAAATGCTTGGTTCACAAACACAATGGTCACAAACTTCACAAATTTATTATTTGTGAACTTTCATGGAAAAAATTAAATGGTCTAAAATGATTTAAAATAAAATTTCAAATCATAAATAGTAAGTTTGTGAAGTTTGTGAGTATTCTATTTGTGAACCTAGCATTGCTCATAATGTTTACATAATGAAGATAAGAAAGAAATAATGCCACTCTTTAATGCTTTCTCTAAAAAAAGATTGATTTTTTTCTTTGAGGGACCAATCAACAAAGAAAGCAAGTGATTTTTTTTAAATGAAACAAACAATTACAATAGATGAGTAAGTTTTAATTCTCCTTGGTTTTTTCAAAAATGTAATATATATGCTTCGAAGTATAAAGAAAACAATAATCAAGACCTTAGCTTATAATCACTCATGGTTGATGAGGAATACGGAGTATGAGTATTAAAGTATTTGGAGAGCAATTCAAAATTTCCTTATGAAAAAATAGAAATCTTGAAGTTACCAAATTTACAATTATATTTACACTTATTAATAAAATCAATCTATGAATCAATATTTTGTTGATGTATACACACACGTATCCCTATATATATATATATATATATATATATATATATATATATATACACACACACTATATATATATATACATATATATATATATATATATATATATATATATATATAACACTTCAAGCACTTATATTCTTATAACTTAAAAAAATTAATTCTACATTAATATGTTTCGAATTGATGACAATATACAGTAAAACTCGTATAAATTAATAACATTAGGACTCGAGTGAGAAATACTAGACTAATATACATTAAGACTGTCTGGGAACAATATTCCTCCCTCACTTTTAATTGATAATTAAAACTATTTGGAGAAATAACAAATATGAAATGTATATCTATGGTTGACTTTCTAATTTTACCTTTAATATTATGGGTAAAAAAGTAAGATGTGATAGATTGATTATTACTCCCTCCGTCAGTCCGTCCTATAATGATCTTCCCGGTTTGCAAAACGAAGAAAAATCCCAAGTTTTTTCAATCTATTTTATTTGAATATTGGTATAGAAATAAAAAATAAAACATACATATTTAAAAACTACACCAAAAGTTCAACAAAACAAGTGGTGACAAGAATATTTTATTTTATCATATAGGCCATGAAAAAACACAGATAAATATAAATTCCCGTGAAGTTGGAATAGTGCTCTGGGAAGATCATTATAGGACGGAGGGAGTAGTAAAAAAGTGGGGGATGTGATAAAAAGGATTAAAAAAAGTAAAGGTAATATTTAATAAATTTTGAAAGTGTTTTGCAAGAACAAGAAAATGAATGAGGAAGTGGTTTACGAAACGGGGAGAATATTTATCAGCGTTAACGTTTTAGTTAAGATTTTAATGGTGTAGGCCGAATACAACGCACCCTCCCCTCCCAACAATTATAATACCATTGCATTTAAATTTAGAGTTTTTTAAAAAATAAAACATGCAAATCTCTCTCTCTCTCTCATATTTCTTAAAAAAAAGAATTCTTTAACTTCAAATTTTCTCTTATTTCTATCACAAATTCTTTCGGTTCATGTGTTCCTTCGTGCGGTCTGGAGCAAAGCAAGTATGCGACGTGGCTTCACCAAACGTACGGGAATAATTCGATGTTTTTCGAGACACACACCTCAGTGAATCTAGAGGACCCAGAGTTGGTTCCATCGGTTCAACCGAAACCAAGTGCACCAAAAAAAGTGCACGCCGGAAGAGTCACAAATCAAAGACCGACGAGCTAATGATCGAGATGTCAGAATCCATCAAAAGTGGACATCGGAGGAAGAATCGTTATTGTTGCCCGTTTGGGTTGCTGTCCCTGAGCATCCTATCGTTATATAGGGGCTGGTTCCTGTGAGAATGCACCTTGTGATTCAATAGCTTTATCAAAAACTTTCATGAGAGTATCCTACACACAAAAAAAGTCAAACCCAACATACATACCCAAGTCAAACTTTCATCTACCGTGTCACAAGACACCTACTATGTTCTTAAATTGTTCTCCATCTGGCAAGATCACGCTTTCAACACGAACATTAGGATTTCCGCATGTTAAAGCACTGATAGTTTTGTCCAGATATAAAGCAGAAACTGTCGTATTTGTTACTATAAGAACTCTCTTTCCGTGAATATGCCTGCAATAAAGCACAAACAAACACTTGGCAAAACAGAGAACTGAACTAAGCTACAATTACAGAAACAGAGCTTCATAAACAAAAAATTCAATTATGGAAACATAGACAAATTACATTTGGAGAAGCTCGGGTCGATCAAGGAGGCCAGAACCTACGTAGATCGGGTAGCTACGGTTACCGACATCCACTTCAACAACCGTTGGGACCGAAGAAGAAGCTTTGCTAGGAGACGAGTCCATCAAAGGAACTGTTGAACTTGCGTGGACCTTCAGTGGAGTCACAGCAGTGGACACCGAACGGCAGGATGAAGGTATAAAACAGAAGGAGGGGAGCCGAGGTGCAAAGTCATGAGGAGTGGCTCTGAGGAAGGTGCGATTGGGTCTGGATATGGAGAGGGCGTGTTTTGGTGGGCAGAAACATGAAGAAGCCATGGACATAGTATGGGGGAAAAATAATCTTTATCTATACAAAGATAAGAGAGAAATTGGAGCAGGAAATATAAGGGGAAATTGAAGCAAGATCCATGCCTAGATTGAATGACTACAAATCCTGTTACACTAATCCAAAACTAACCTAGCACAAGCAACAATGTCTTTCCACCTACATTATTTTGTTGGTAGAAAGCACAATTCGCCATCACATTTTGAAAACGTTATCAGTCTAAGAGCAAGTAAAAAATGAAGTTTGCCATGAAAATATACAGAAGCAAGAGAAAAAAAATTACCATATGACTATGTTTTCTAAGGCATTACATAATCAAGCATTCCCTCTTTTTTGAAAACAAAAACAAACTTTCAAAATCATTGTTGAGAAAATTTTACTTTTTCATACATTTCAAATGTGCTTCCAAATCCCTAAAAACAATTGCTACCAAAATTGTCTAATACATACTCCGTACTCTTTTGGGTGGAAAAAAATATAAGTGATCTTTGAGTAGTTAAAAAACAACACAGTAGTTCAAAAAATGTTATAAAAATAACACAGCGGTTCAAAAAATGTTTTTGAGTGCAGAAGCTTTTCAATTATCCTTTACACGTTTGAAAAAATGTGTCATCCAAATCTTTAAAAACATAGGGTAGCATTGAAATTTAGATTGGCCTCAATTAGAAACCATACATGCACCGCAGAGTAGGGGTGGGTTCGGTTTCTACCCAAAACCAAAGATGGAACTCAAAGATAAAATTGGGGTTCGGTTTGGTTTGATATTGTACAAACAAATGCAAACCATTGGTTAAGAACATACTTTCTCCCTCCCTAAAAGATCACAGTTTGACAAAAAGTCTCACACTCTTTGACTACAAATTAAATACCGTAGTATAATTTAAATAAAGAATCGCTCAGAGCAATCAATACAAAGAGAGCTTTCCTCAACAAAAAAAAGAAAAGAAAAGAGAGAGAGCTTATACATATGATTATTCAACATCTCAGCAATTGCAAAGAATTTAGAAACCAAACCTCACAGTAAAACAAACACAATTCGACTTTTGAAAAGAAAGAAACGACTTTTGTTTTATTTTTGCAGAAAAGAAAGAAAATAACAAGCAAATCATGATCAAACTCAAAATCAAGATTTTGTTACCCTGTTAGCCGTCTATGAATCTCAAAACAAATACGTACCATGTAAAAACAATAAAAGAATGAAATTTTCTACTCAACTGACCTGTTAACGGAGATGAGTGAACGGCGGCTGCAACGGCGACCGAGCGACCGTGAGCTGAGCGATATCGTGCGGGAACCCAAAAATGTTACGAGTAGTTTTTTTTTGAGAAAAAAAACTCTTAAAACGTTCTTTTCAATTAGTCATATTTCAATTATTTTTTTTACTTATTTTAGTTAATTATTTAATAAAATAATACTCGGAATATAATCTTGTCATATATTGTTTTTTAGAACTTTGATATAATTTTTAAATATATAAATTTTACTTTTTTATTTTACACCTACAATCAAATAATTTAAATTGAAAATACAGTTGATCAAATCTTATAAACAGAAACAAAAAAGACGTGTTAAGATAGAAGAAGCACTAAAAAATTTGTGTGTTTTTTTTAAAATGTACTAGGTTATGCTCGCTCATGTAAAATACTAAATGTAAAATGAAATTGAAAGGCAATTTTTCGGACAATGTTAGGAGTAGAACAAAATGAAATATTGCATTTCTACATCAAAGAAAAATAGATACACATAGGTGTATGTGTGTATCTACTTTTTGATTGGTGTAGAATAGAATACCTCATTTTATTGTACTTCTATTGAATTTTTTTCCATATAAGTAAATGAGATTATTCTATGGGTACACCGGTTATGTACACCGGATGTACCCCATATACTCTTACCCACACGAAA
>OOIL02003033.1:139125-170575 GCA_900332095.2 Cuscuta campestris | reverse complement strand
AACTAAGTAAGAAGTATGTTTTGGTCACACAGACAACAAGTGTCTGTAATTCATCGTAAACAGAAACTTATTGTCTGTAAAACCTAAATTAAAAATTACATATTTCAAATATACCAAATAATGCTATAGTAAATAATGTTTCACAATTACTCTTGATTGTAAAAAAGAAAAAAAATTATAATTACCAATGTTTCGTTACACAAACACTAAAAATCTGTAATTCTTTATACACAGACATTTATTATTTGTGTAATTTAGAAGAAAATTTCACCCTTCAAATCTATGAAATAGTACAGTACCAAGAACATTTCACAAATTTTTCTACGTTTAAAAAAGAAAAGAAAAATTACAATTAATACTATTTAGTCACACATTTACTAAATGTCCTTATTTTTTTGAACACAGACATTTACTATTTGTGTAATCTGAATAAAACAGCACCACCATCTCTGCCATAATTTACTGCTCCGGTGACGACGATGATGATGATGGCACCGTTGTGACGCTTCTAGGCGGCTGCGGGGAGCCGCGTGCAACTTCAGGGGGTGCCGAAGATGAAGCTAATCGACCGGTGGGGAGGAAGAGAGATGCGAAATCTATGGAGGAAGAGAAAATGAGTGAGAAAGGGAAATGATGTTACCTGGTGCAGGGAGGGAGGGAGTTCATGGATCAGAGGAGGAAGAAAGAGTGAGAAGGAGAGATGAGAATAGGGTTGGTTATGGAATGAGGAGGGGTGTACATGGTGTTCATTTGGGGTACCCTAGCAGGACCGAAGTAAATGCACTTTTCTCATTAAAAAAAACTACTCCAAAGTCCAAACAGGTACTGTGAACAGTGTGAGTGACCCAAATGGGGGCACTAGCTAGCCACTTAAAGGAGTTAAAGGTCCTTTCTATCTCTTCTTGTAGCTCCTCGCCAAAAATGGTGGGGTGACTCGCTGACTCTTCCGCCATTGTCGTCTCCGGTTAGATTTTTTCCCCTTTATCTTTGAGCTCTGTTTATCAATGCATGCGATTGATCTTTCTTGGGTGTTTCTGTGTTCTTATAAAAGTACTTGCAATTGGTCCCTTGCAGATAAAAATGAGTTTTTTTCTTTTCTTTTTTGGGTTTGAAATTGCATTTTAGTTCAGTTGATGAACATCATTTATTGGTACGAGATGAGTGTGTGGGGTTTTTTTTTTGACATTTTCCATTGGGAGGTTTTCTTTTACGCGTTTAATTGTTTTGGAATTTATTTTTTATTGGGCTGATTTGGGTGTTTTGTTTTGTTACTTGTTTAGGTACAGGAATGGATTATAGTAGGAGGATATATACGAGGAGGCAGTGGGGTGACTTTTGCAGGGAATGGAATGAGGAGAAGAAGAGGAAGAAGAAGCAAAACCAGACCAGCAATATTGCTTGTCCTGGAAAAGGTGACAGCTTTCCAGTTGTAGTGGCCATTGATGAAGAGGATCAAGAAGATGACAGTCCCGCGGATGAAATTCTTGGGGGAAAACCCGCGGTGAGTGTAGAGGAGGAGGAGGAGAGTGATGACAAATTGAAGAAGAGTAAGAAAAGGAGGAGGAGGAATGGTGTCATTGGAAAAAACAGTAGTTTTCGTGATCGCGGCTGTGGTGAAGTGTTGTTGAAATCTTCCAAGAACGTGAAAAAGGGGTTGGTTGTGGAAGAGAATATCGGAAATGGTTGTGTTGATTCAGTAAAAGAGGACGAAAATCGCGTTTCTAAAGATGAAATGGCGGGAAAAATTGTTGGGGGAAACCCGGTGGCGAGTGTGAAGGAGAAAGATTGTGGGAGCAGTGTTGGAATGTTGATGAAATCTTCAAAGAACGTCAAGGAGGGTATAATGGGAAAGAAGAAAATTGGGAATGGCGGTGTTGATTCAGAAGGTGAAGGTGGTGACGAAGTGCATGATCATGGAATGGAGGAAGAGGGATATGAATCTCGTTGCCATACGTCAAATGAGAAGATTTCCAATAATGGTGGCTGTGATGATGGTGATCATGTTCCATTCTTGGATAACTGTTTAACTTCAAGAGAAATAATGTTGACAAATGGGGTTGATGAAGATGATGGGATGGATGAGGGCGATATGGGTAATTCAAAGGAGAAGAATGATGAAAAGGTGGAGAAGAAGATAGAATGCTCCAATGGTGATGGTGTTTGTCCAATGGCTGTCGAAGACAATGAAGAAGAAGAAGATGATGATGATGATGTCACTTGGATTGCGAAGGAAGACATTGTAATCAATTCAGATCACCATCAACGGAGGCTTGACAAGCAGATAAAAAAGAGCAAATGCAATGTAAGGAACAACAATGCCCTCTTCGGCATTGCTTTTCGTCTCAGATCACGTTCGGCCTCCCAGTTTACAATCAAGGGAAACAGCAGGGTTGATTCAGAAAACGAGGAAGAAAATCGCAGTTCTAAAGATGAAATGGTGGGAGAAATTCTTGAAGGAAACCGAGGGGCGAGTGTGAAGGAGAAAGATAGTGAGAGCAATGCTGGTTTTGTTGGTTGCAGTGATATTTTGCTGAAATCTTCGAAGAACGTGAAGAAGGGTATAATGGGGAAGGAGAAAATTGGGAATGGTAATGTTACTTCAGAAGGTGAAGGTGAAGAAGTGTTTGATCATGAAATGGAGGAAGAGGGATGTGAGAAGGTTCCCAACCATGGTGGCTGTGACGATGGTGGTCGCGTTTCCTTCTTGGATAGTCATATAACTTCAAGAGTAATAATGTTGACAGATAGGGATGATGATGAGGGCAGTAAAACATATAACTTCAAGAAGAAAATGGAATGCTCCAATGTTTGTCCAATGGATGTCGAAGACGATGAAGATGATGATGTCACTTGGATTGCGAAGGAAGACTTTGTTATCAAACAAAAGATTGACAAGAAGAAAAAGAAGAGCAAATGCAATATAAGGACCGGTAAAGCGCACTTAGGCATTGCTTTTCGTCTAAGATCATGTTCGGTCCCCGAGTTCACAATCAAGAAAAAGAAACCAAACAACAAGAATAAGAACAAGAACAACGACAGCGCGATAAGGTCCCACAATGGAAAGAAACACAAAAATGTTAAAAACAGTTCCCCTGCTTCCAAGGAAGAGCAATCAAAGAAGTTTTCATTCTATGAGGCAAAACACGCAGAGAATCACAACGGAAAGAAGAGAAAAAGAGTAAAATGTCCTCACAGAATGAAGATGTCGAAATGTGGGACGAAAGATTTCGAGCTCAAGAAAATGATTTTGGACTCACTATGGGGGGATGCAGGCATCACCAAGAAAAAGATGCCGTTTTCCAAAGAGAACGTGAAATGGCCGTTGCCTCTAAAGTTCTGGTTTGAGGACGAAGATCCTTCTCCCCCAGAGAAAAGCAAATGGGAGAAAGACATCGAGAGCCTCTTCGCGGATCTTCAATCAAGTCTTGAGGAAGTCAAAGAGAGCTTGACCACTGAACCTATGGTTGGTTGATATTGTGATGCTTTAGCTTCTTCATTCTTGTCGGTTGTAAACTTGTAATCAAGATTTGCATTTTACAGAATACTCATTTAAGCATCAACAAGAACAAGAACCCAGTGGGATCCCATGTATAAACATTCCCATCCATTTGTTTTTATTTTTAAAAAAATGGGTTTCTTTGTTAAAATGTGCAGGCAGAAGATGATTGCAGCAATTATGAAGAGAACGAAGACGACCCTCCAGCAGTCTGCTGCAAAAAGGGGAAACACTTCCTGATTTTAGACGAGCAGATTGGGCTGATTTGCAAGCACTGTTCATTCGTGCACCGCGAGAGGAGGTTCATCCTGCCCTCATTTGTAAGCCTTTGGCCTTTCGTGCTTTTCTCTTCTATTGACTTCACTGATAGTGTAAAAAGATTTCATTTTTCAATGGCACTGCGCAGGCCATTAAAACTGGTGGGAGACGATACGCGAAATGCTTTGATGGATACGACCATACTTTTGGTTATGGCCTTCCGGCGTCTGGGGCTGCTGGGACCCCCCATTGCTCTTCAATCTCTGATGGAGGGTAATAATACATTACAGTCATTTATATAATCTCCCATTTTCTTGGAGTCTACAAGCACAAGCTTCAACTTCTGGTTGGGTGAGTTCTTTATTACCACATCAACCAAAAGCTCAGACTTGTGGCGCTAGGGCTTTTGCTTGAGTTAGTTCTTTAACGACTCAACCAAAAACTCAAGCTTGTGGTTCTACATATTCAACTAACACACAATTTGTTGAACATGCAACCAGAGGGACAGTGTGGGACGTTCTTCCTTGGCGTATCAAAGAAACGATGTATCCGCATCAGCGCGAGGGGTTCGAGTTCTTGTGGAGGAACATCGCGGGGGACATTCACATTGAGAATCTGAAGAAGCTGACGCCGGACGGCGGGAAGGGTTGCATCATTTCACACGCCCCCGGCACGGGGAAGACGCGCCTCACCATAACCTTCCTCTTCTCATTCATGAAGCTCTTCCCCACGTGCCGTCCCCTCATCATAGCCCCCCTCAGCATGCTCCTCACGTGGGAGGCGGAGTTCAAGAAGTGGGAGGTCGACATCCCTTTCCACAACATGAACAACCGCGCGTTGTCCGGGAGGGAATTCGCCCACGCCGCGGACGGATTCGCCCTCCCCTACGAGCCCAAGGGGTGGGAGTCGAAGCGCGTGCTCAAGCTCTGTGCGTGGGCGAAAGGGTCCGGAATCTTGGGCATTTCCTACCGGCTCTTCGAGCAGCTCGTGAGGGTGAACGAGAACCGCGAAGACGACCGGGTGAGGAAGATACTCCTCAATGTCCCAAGCTTGGTGGTGCTCGACGAGGGGCACACCCCGAGGAACGACGGGAGCCTCCTTTGGAATGCACTCTCAAGGCTTGAGACGCCGCGCCGGATCATCCTCTCCGGAACCCCTTTCCAGAACAACTTCGACGAGCTGTACAACACGCTACGCCTCGTGTGCCCGAAGTACGTTCTGAAGAGGAATTCGGGGAAGAAGGTGTGGGACCGCCTCACGACCTCTATCATGGAGGAGGAAAAAAACCCGGACGTGGGGGAGCTCAAGAGCATCATTGCCCCTCTGGTCCATGTCCACAAAGGATCTATACTGTTAGACCGTCTCCCCGGGTTACGGTCCACATTGGTGTACCTAAACCCAACCCCCCTGCAACAGAGGATGTTCCTAGTCACCCCACAGAGAAAGTTCTTTGAAGAGGACAACCTGATGACTAGGATCTCCGCCCACCCTTCCCTTGTCAAGGACGTCCCGGGCTTCTCCGAGTTCAAGCCCGAAATGGAGGCGGTTGAGCTTGACCCGGACGCGGGCCCGAAGACCGAGTTCGTGTTCGCGCTCATCCGGTTAAGCCACTTGAACTCAGAGAAGGTCATAGTCTTTAGCCAGTACCTTTCCCCCTTGGACCTCCTCAAGAAACAGATGGAGGCAGTTTTGGATTGGGTGGAGGGGAGGGAGGTGCTGTACATGGACGGCGACGTGCAGTGCAAACAGCGCCAGGTGGCGATCAACACGTTCAACGACCCGGGCAGTGAGGCGAAAGTGCTTTTGGCCTCCACAAGGGCCTGCTCTGAGGGGATAAACCTCATAGGGGCATCCAGGGTGGTTCTGCTGGACGTGGTTTGGAACCCGTCGGTCAAGAGGCAGGCTTTGAGCAGGGCGTACAGGCTAGGGCAGACGAAGGTCGTGCATGTATACCACTTGATTTCGTCGACAATGGAGGCCAAGAAGTTCAGCTGGCAGGCCAAGAAGGACTTGCTGTCTGAGCTGGTGTTCTCCACGTCGGATGGTGGGGTCCGCGACGGTGGCAGGAGAGGGGAGGGGCTCCGGGGGTCGGAAGATAGGATCTTGGAGGCCATTGTTCGGCACCCGAAGCACGGGAGGATCTTTGATCGGATGGTTCATAATCCTAACGAATCCGATTCTATCGACACATTCGATTTCGTGGAGTAGAGATTTGTTATTTACTAATAAAACTTTGTCAATATTGTATCTTGTAATATTTTCTTCTTTGTAATGTTGATGTGTACTCATTCAAATAATGCCTTGACTTGTGTTTAAAAGACTTGGATATGAGCAATGCAAGGAGTACAGTAAGTACACTAGCAGTTGGAGCCAATGTCAATGCCATTATATGACATTGTTCTATTTAAAGATCCTATGGTGCTCAAGTGTCATAATATGATGTTGGTGTAAAAAAATGTTTATGTGTTTTACTGTTTTGTATATTCTTTAATAGGAATAACAATATAAATGAATCGAAACTGAAACTGTCGATGGAACAAAATTAGAACTGTACGGTCAGATTCTAATCCCTCCCTTTTAAGAACGGGGAATCGCTGGTCCTAGAAATGAAAACGTGTGTGTCCAGTGTCCACCGAGAATCGCTGGTCCTAGAAATGGAAACGTGTGTGTCTACCCCTAGCTACAAATGGATTTGGTGCACAAGTCATTCATATTGTGTGCGAGTTGGTTGTAATTCAGATCAAGTGATATTTATTGTTAACAAATTTCTAGTTAAGTTTGAGTTCAGTTTGCATTGGGTTAAGTTCGAGTCAATGTGATTTAATTTGAGTTAAGTTTTGATACTATTAAATTCAAAAGAAGGCTATTGGTTTGGATACGAATTGGTCTATATTGATTTGGATAGACTTTGATTAAAATTTCAGATCAATTTTGATCTTTTCGAATATAAAAGTAAATTCGTATATACTCCATGTTTTGTCAATAATTTCCGCATTTAACTTTAAAATTTTAAAGATATAATCTAATGACAAATTCTAAAAAAAAATAATGACAACATTTAACTTTAATATTTTTAAATTTATTTCAAAGGTATTTAAAGTACTACTAATTGAAAATTATTGTTGTCAAAGGCTAATTGCAAACAAAGTCAAATGTAGCAGCATTGGTCTTCACTCTTCCAGGGTGTGTGTGTGGAACCAACTTCATCGTCCGATCCAACGCTAAAACCTGACGCGCGGTGGCGGTGACAGCTCCGCCGCCGTCCTTCAGACTTCATTCTCACGCTGCGGTTCCATCTCCGACCAACTTCCTTCTTCATCAACCGTCAGATCTCACTCCATCTTTATAATTTGTATTGGTTACAATTACTGTTCTACTGTAATTCTGTGATATTTCCCCTTTGCATTCTAGGGTTTTATTTGCTTGCACTAAGAAAATTAGGGAAATTGGTTTGATTTTGACTGTTAATTTTTTTCCCTATCAAAGTAGATATCAAACGGTGGAACCGGCATTGGAAATGATTTCTCACCTTTAATTTTTTATTTGAATTTTTTACTTTTCACTGTGATTGTACTAATTGCCCCCTGATGATAAGTAATTCCTATTTCCCTTTCATAGAATGTTTAGATTGTACTGTTGGAGTCATATTATTAAACTATTAATTCAACACCTCTTTTTAATCTTAGGTGCGCAACAGTCGGCATACTTGAAGTGGAAAACGAAGGGATAAAATGTCAGGTATGTATCCGACAATATTAAATTTGTGAAATTTGTGTCTATAAATGAGCATTGTTACCCCGTTGCATGTGTTGTACTATGGAATGGAGGAGTATATTTTTTCAGCGCATAAGTGATACGGGAACTGCCTTGTTCAAAGTAGGTAATGGTGACCAGATTCCTGTAATGTTGTTTTGGGGTGGAGAAATGGTAAGCTACGGAGATCACAAGTCTGTAACTTATTCAGTGCCCTCGAAGGCTATGTGTTTCTTGAGTCGCAGCAGCAGGCATGATGAGCTTATGGCAGAAGTGCACACTGCAATGAACACAAGTGAAGATGACACAAAGCTCACTTTGTTTGGAAGGTACCCATCGATGATTCCGGGCGGGCAAGTTCTATTTGTTTCTGTTCCGCTCACTGACAATAAATCCTGGCTGTGGTTTTTGGGAGCAACATCGGTTTTCCAGCCAGTGCATGTGTATGTCGTTGCTGAAAACATATCAAATGGTTCAAGTGTCCAGGAGAATCAGAGGGTTGTGCAGGGAGGACCTCTTCTTAAGCGTTGTGCTAATGGAGTTGGTTCTTCGAGGTTGGATGCTAATGACAACACTTTGGGTGTTGAAGGCAAAAACAGAGCCAATGCTGTTGACGAAGAAAGAGTGAGGAAGATTCGTAGGGTTTTACCGGTTAATCCGCTTCCCGAGCACAACACTCGCAAGGCCCGTTCTTCACATGCACTCAATGGTGGCAATGCTGCTGCTACAGCCGCTAGAGATGAGCAAAAGAAGAGAAGGTTGGAAGTTATCCTCAGCCAGTTAACTCCTCGAAATTCTATGCGGGTGCTAGAACAAGTGAAAGATGTTAACATTGATAGTGCTGAATGTCTTGCTGCTCTGGCTCAAATAGCATACAACAAAGCTGTGATGGATCCTGCTTTCTGTGAGATGTTGGTAGATAATATCACTCCTCTTGACAATATGTTGCCGGCGTATTTCATGGATAATAAGGTGTTCAACTTTACGAGTTGTCTTTCAGATTGTTGTCGTAAGGAACTTCAGAGAGGCAAAGGAGATGTAGCCTTTGCAGTTCATGATGACTGGATACGTAAGAAATCGAAGTTGGGCAATGTAGAATTAATTGGGGAACTATACATGAAAAAGCTGGTAGAAGAAGGAATCGTGCATAGTTGCATCAAGAAAATACTATGGGAGTATGAAAATCCAGACGAGGCAGATATTGAAGTCCTTTGCAACTTGATGTACAGAGTTGGTGAATCCATGGATAACCCCGAAGTTAACAAGCCAACAGATATGGATATGTATTTTGAAGAGATTTCTAGATTGTCCAAGCACCCAAATTTGTCTTCTAAATTGAAGAATATTTTGGTTGATTTGGTTGATCTGAGAAAGAACAAGTGGCAGCATAAACCTGCATACCCAAGCCACCTAACCCTGAATATCAAAGTGATGGACTTTGGTGGCTTGCAACCAAAATTTACTCTCAAAGTCAAATCGTCTGACACCATCTACGATATAAAGGAAATGATCAAGGCCAAGGAAGGCTTTCTGATGTGCAAGCAGTGGCTCTACTACAATGTCGTCAAGCTTGCAGACAACTACACAGTTGCCCACTACAACTTGCAGAACAACTGCACCATACAAGTTCACAACATGCATTAGTTTTCAGGACTTGACGGGGAAAAATGGTTGTCTCAATGAACAAGACAAACATTTTTCAGGATTTGACGGGAACAAAGGTTGTCTCAATGAACAAGACAAACATGCCAGAGAGTAGTAACTAGGATCGGTGGTTGATGATCTCCATGCCCAAATTATAATTTCATGTCGGTTTCGGTTCCTAGATGTTGCCTTATTGTTGCTTTATTCCCATTATAAGAATAGAGAATTATGGTTGAGTTATGAGCGCACCGCGCACACATCTTATGTTTCATGTTTGGGAATAAACCAAGGGGTTATTCAGGTTTATTCAAAGGGACTACTCCTTCACCTTATCTTCACCCTTTATGTGGTGATCCATGTATGTGTCTGTACTTATTAGTACTAATCAAACTTTGTCAATATCATTTCTCTTGTAAAATGTTCTTTGTATATGTTATTTTTTTGAACTTCTTTGTAGTATATGTTAATTAATGTGTATTCATTCAAGTGACTTGACTTGTGTTTAAGACATGGACCACCTGTGCTTATTTTAGTTAACAAAGGATTTACGGAGTATTTGTGTTTATTTATTTATTTTTTTGAAAGGTATTTGTGTTTATTTATTTTTATGAGGTATTTGTGTTTATTTAATCAACACCATAGTTGACCATAGTTGTGGGAATTCTATTATTTGTAATAGCTCTTTTTGCGCACCAGGCACGGGGTATCCTTTTTAAGGATCATATTGATATTATATTATGAATTATCCCCTCACAATCCTGTCGGGCCGGGATGTGGGGACGCCTAGGGTTGGCGTTCCACCTTTCAATACATAACACACATGTTTCTCCTAGAAGTAAAGACTCCATTTTGTCCCAACTACTTCCTCTTAAGCAGTAGACTCAAATTCTCAACGATATGAGTGATGTTTGGCCAACACTATAGTTTTTATATTGAAGTTATACTCCGGTTTTTGGACTTCCCATATGAGATTTTGTGAAGCAAAAAAAGAAAGCCTAAAAGGCTGCCTAACTCAATAACCATTCAAACCAGCGACCCTTTGACTCTCTTCTTCAAGATTATGCGGAGTAAGAATAGACGCGCAGGAAAGAATACTACTCCGTACTACTAATTCACTTTACTTTCCCCGAGCAGAAAACCCTTCTGAACGTCCGGCAGCCGTGAGAGCTCCGTCACCGGCATTCTCCCTTCTCCACTTCCGACCGGCTTCTCGCCACCAACCGTAAGATTTCAATGCATTTTTACAGTAATTTAATTGTAGTATTTGTTTTACTCTGGTCCTGGGACAATATGTGCAGATTTAACCCGCCTGGATCCCAGTGAACTACGGAGTGAGTAATATTTACAATAGCTGGAAAAAATTGCATTTTAGGGTTTATTGTTTACTTTTTTAAAATTAAATTTTATTCGATTAACTGCCCTCTCAAGAAGGAAAAGTAAGAAAACTAGGGAAAATGGCTTTATTTTGACTGTTAACAAGTGGATATCAAATTGGGGAAAAGATTTCTCATCTTTTAACCTTTTTTTAAAAACTTTCCACTCTGACTGTAATTTCATTGTGAATGCCCCCCCTAAGACAAGCCTTTCCTTTTTCCCTTTTGAAATAATGTTGAAATAGTACTGCTTGAGATTTATTGCTAAATTTTTAATTGAAAAACATTTTCAAATTTAGGTGCACGACACGCTTGAAGTGGAAAATAAAATGGCAGGTATGTAGATAGCCATATTAAATTTGTAATTATACATCAATATTGTTCAATGTAGGCATATTTTCAGCCTATAAGTGATACTGTAACTGCATTGTTCAATGTAGGTAATGGTGATAAACTTCCTGTAAACTTATTTTGGGGTGGAGAAATGGTATACTACGGGGATAAGAAGTCTATACATTATTCAGAGCCGCCAAAAACTGTGTGTTTCTTGAGTCGCAACAGTAGGTTCGATGAGCTTGTGATGGCAGTGCACGCTGCAATGAACACAACTCCAGATGATACAAAGCTCACTTTGTTGGGAAGGTACCCGTTGAGAATTCCTGATGGACAAGTTGTGAATGAACCATTTCCACTTACTAACAATCAATCCTTGGAGTGGTTTTTGAAAGCGACATGGCTTTTCCCACCACTTCATGTGTATGTTGCTGCTGAAAAAATAACAGTCGATAAGAAGTTTGTGCGTGGAGAACCGCTTCTCAAGAGATGTAGTAATGGAGTCAGTACTTCTAGAAATGTTATTGACCTCACTTCGGATGATGAAAACGAAGACAAATTCAATGTTGGCGATGATGGAAGAGTCCGGAAGATTAGTAGGCTTTGGAAGGACAACCCTAGCAAAGCCAGTTCTTCATATCGGGAAGACGAACGTGCACTCAATGGTGGTAATGCTCCTACTACAGCTACAGATACCGTTGTCACTACAAATCCTTCTCCCACTGCTACACAAGCTGCTCCCCCTGCCACAAATGCCGTTCCCCATACAAATCCCTCTCCCACGGCGACACAAGCTGCTGCTTCTGCTACCAATGCCGCTATCGCTACAAATCCATGTCACACTTATACACAAGGTGCTGCAGATGCTACTGATGCTGTTGGTGCTACAAATCCCTCTTCCGCCGCTGCAGCAGCTACGCCAGCTGCCGCTGCTTTTGATTTTTTGGTTGCTGGTAGAGAGGACCAAACGACGACGAGGTTGAATCACTTACCCATACGAGCCACTGTTTTTGCTACACCTGGTGCTCCAGGAGAATTCGAAAAGAAGAGATGGTGGACAGATATCTTGAATTCCTTAACTCCTAAAAATTCTAAGCGGGTACTTGAGCAAGTGAAGGATGCTAACATAGACAATGCTAAATCTCTTGTTGATTTTGTTAGAATAGCATACGACGAAGCTATGAGGGATCATGTTTTTTGTGAGATGTTGGTAGATATTTGTGTTCTGCTCAACTCTACATTGCCTGGATTTACCTGTGGACGGTAAGTGCCTCAACTTTGCAAGTTGCCTTTCGGAATGTTGCCAAAAAGAACTTCAGGATGGCAAAGAGGGCTTTAAACGTGGAGATGATCAGAGATGTCGTAGGTGGAAGATATTCAACCTGGGCAATGCAAAGTTAATTGGAGAACTTTACACGAAAAAAATTCTTGAAGAAGGAATTGTGCATAACTGCATCATGAAAATACTTTGGGAGTATGAAAATCCAGATGAGGCAGAGATTGAAGCCCTGTGCGTCATGATGTATAGAGTTGGTAAATCCATGGACAGGCCTGGAGTGAAGCAGCAGGAAACTGATATGGACATGTATTTTAATGAGATGTCAAAGTTGTCCAAGCACCCAGATTTATCTTCAAGACTGAGGAAAATGTTGGTTTGTTTGGTCGATTTAAGAAAGAACAAGTGGGAGGATAATACTGCAAGCCTAACGTTGAAAATCTCTTTGATGTATTCAAAGAAGACATTTACCCTCAAGGTGAAATTGGGCAACACCATCTACGATTTGAAGGCAATGATCAAGGCCATAAAAGGCTTCCTAGTGTGCAAACAGTTGCTGCTCTACTGCAGCAACACGCTTGTTGACAACCACACAGTTGCCCACTACGACTTGCAAAACAACTGCATCCTAACACTTATCCCATGATGTCCATTAATTCTCAGGATTCCTTGCAAAGAAAATTTCTCTCTTTGAACAAGACAAACCTGCTAAAGTTGATGGAGAGTAAACTGGGATAGGAGGTTGCTGAGTGCTGGCTTCCATGTTCAAATTTAGGATTTCGTGTTGGTTTTGTTCCTAGCTGCTGCCATATATATGTTGCTTTGTTTCCAGTATAAGAATGGAGAGGATAGTATTATACTCTGCTTGACATTATTATGGTTGAGTTATGGCACTCAGGTCATGCTATGATATTGGGTTCAATGCCATTTGAGCTGATTAAAATTCTCGTTTTGACAAATAGTTAGGAGGGTTGAAATTACATATTTAAATGCTCTTAATTTAACAGGTACTACTTATGTCTTGTAATTATTTTAATTTGGATGATGTCAAACTATGTAAACATCCTTTAAAAATATTGTACTCCTGTATTGTTAAGAAAATGTATTTCTATATTTTGTTTCTTGATTTCCGACATGGTTATATTGAAACCTAAAATTGCTTGTCATATTATGACACCGGCTAGATTGAGACTCTTGCGATGTTCCCTTTAAAAAGTCAATGGTTATATTTCACAATTGTTCAATGTTTTTTCCTTTTTTTTTCCTCTTCAACTGGATGTAATTCTATAGAAATTCCAAACCAAGGAAACTACTCGAAAATAAGTACAAACTATAAGTACAACGTTATAATAATATTATTGAAATCCTACAAATCAATGAAACTATAAAATTTATTTTTAAATTATTATATTGTTGATGAAAGTATTTTATATGAATATAATTTCTTGAAACATGTCCAATAGATTGAAAAAATAAAGCAAGGGTTGAAATAGATTCAAATCAAAATATAGTCGAAAAAATCAAACTAACTTAAAAAAAATAGATTTTAAGTTCTCTAGTCTAAAATTGAACCGAAAAATTAAAAATCGGTTGGGACTTATCAGGACCGAAAAAAACCAGGTTGGACTTGTAAGGATCGGAATTTTTTGAGTCTAGATTGTGGCCCTACACTTTACTAAATTCTTGATTTTCGTTTTTTTTGAATTCCAATCCGGTCTATTTTGGACTAGTGTTCATCCCTAGGTACGACTGCAATAAATAAAACAAAATTCTGAGGGGAATTCCAAGCATTTGACACCAATTGCACACCAAGGTTAATACAAGCACACAGACATTTAATATCTGTATTGGTCTTGGTGTGTATTTGGTGTCAAAATCTTGGGGCCCTCCTACCACTCCTCTAAATAGAATCCTTCAACTACAAATTTAAAACTTGAACCGAGTCATATACTTAGATTACATCTTTTTTTGAGTATTTGTTCAATTTTAATTTTTTCGGTCAATTATTTTCAACTTTTGGTCTCGAACTAAATAGAATTTATATGGAATATAAGTTAGATGAACAAAATTTTAAAAATATTATACTCGGTTTAAAATAGATTTAATAAAATCATTTTGATATCTATATTTAGTACTGTTTTCATTTAATTAATGGTCAAAATTTGACAATTTTGATTGAAAAAAGTAGTTAATAGAGCCCGGAGGTAATACTCCCTGCGTTCAACAATAATGTTCCCGTTGTGCGTTATAGTGGTTGATTGTAGTTATTTTAAAATCATTTTAGATAAAAACCCGTATGGAATTAAAAAAATAAAAATTAAATATTTAAAAACTGCTTGAATAGATCTACAAAATTAAAGGCGACATGACTATAGTATTTAATCAAATGTGCAATGAAAATACGCTAACATAGTAAATAAAATTTGACCCTGTAAATAGTAAATAAAAATTGAAAATATAGCAAAATAGGACTTTCATATATTAATTTTTTTCAAAATATGAGTTAAAATGCATTTACATCACCAAACGTGGTTGTTTACATTACCAAAAAGTATAGTAATGTGTACGTGTACAATACCATATTACCACCACATTACCACAATGCAAAATCATATTTCAGAAATAAAAATATGAAAGTCCTATTTTAAAATTCTGTCTATATTTTAGTCTTATTTAAGATATTTATGGTTAACAAGAAATTATTGTTGCAAGGAGTCAAATAAATTAAGGAAACCTCGAGATTTCAGCACTGCTTCGTCTTCTTCGTCGTCTCCACCTCTGGGAAGAATCGAGCTCCGTACCAGGTAGCCTCTCCTCGGTTCAAACTTCCTCGCTGATTCCCGAATCTGTTGTTTTTGGTTCCATTACAAGAATACTTCCAATTTTAAAATCTGTCTTTCTTGATGATACTTTTATTCTATCAAACAGATATTTCCGTTTGAAAATCTTTTTGGGTCTTTACTTATTTTTCAAGTTTAATCAGTTTGGAATTTTAGATCTTGTTCATGCAGTTGTAAATTGTGTTCTTACTTATAGCTGTTTTATTAGATTAAAGGTTAGGAGTTAAATCGATTTCACATAAAAAAAAATCTTTTTTTTTATTTAAAAAAATCGAATACTCATTTAACTAATAAGAAAATCTTTACCTGTCTTTGATTGGTGAGTTGTATGCTAGTTCTTGTCGGGTAGCACTCTCAGATTGATTATTTTGGGTGTTCAATCTAAAAATCAATCGGTTAAAACTCAAATTTTTGACAAGAACAGGTATGAATTGATTATGAATTTTCGAACTCTACCTGTGACCAAGAGCTTTTCCGTTAAAACGGAACTTTTATCATAGCAAACTTCTTTGATGAAAAACCGTACAAATAAATACATGTTCCTGTGATTTTTGAATTAGTGAACTGTGACATTTTCTTGGGAAGAGAGGTAGTAGTTTTGGGCCTTTCCACCTTGGGACTGTATTATATCTATGTTCTTAATGAATGCATACCTACAGATACAGAGTCAAATACATAGAAGTAGAGAGCTTGTGAAGAAGTAATGGCAGGTATGGAATACCTTTATTCATGGACAATTTACTCATTTAAGTAAAGAAAATCCACGGAATTGTAAGTTGGGAATATGCTCTCTAGGCAATGGCGATCGAGTACCCGTGGCGTTGTACTGGGGAGGTGAAATCATAAAGAACGGATACCTGGGGTCCGCAGACTACTCGGAGCCGCCGAAAACAATGTGCTTCGTGAGCCGCGGCAGCAGCCACGATGAGCTGGTGCGCGAAGTGCGCTTTGCAATGAACGCGGATGATGACGAAGACGATACGAAAAGCCTCACTCTGTTCGGGAAGCACCAGACGACCCTTTCGGGAGGGAAGCTCATGTTCGTTTCGGTCCCGCTCACGGACGACCGGTCGTGGAAGTGGTTTCTTGAAGCAAACACGGTCTCTGAGCCGGTCCACGTGTACGCGGTTGTTGCAACAAGAATGCCCGAATCCGGAACGGGCGCGGGTAGGAACAAGAAGCGGGCGAGGGAAACGGGAGAGGCAACGACGACAGTGAAGATCGTTGTGAAAACCATTATGGGGAAGAGGTTTACCCTGGAGGTTGAATCGTCGGACACCATTGCTGACATCAAGGAACAGATTGAGGAGTCGGAGGGGGTTCCGGCTGACCAGCAGCAGCTCCTCTTCCGTTGCGGGCAGCTTGAGGACTGCCGCACAATCGGGTTCTACAACATCGAGAAGAAGTCCACTCTCCTTCTCGTTCTCGTTCTCGTCCGTCCGGCCACCGCTGTGATATGAACAAATAAATAAATTCTTCTCTCCCAACCACATTTTTCAAACAGACGTCTTCGATCTAGTAGCTCGTTGACACATGACTTAAAATATATGATGAAGTTCTTTTGACACATTCTCTTTCTACATTTGAAATCATTTTTACACTCTATTTCTTTTTTTTAAATCGCTGTTACTCTTTTACTTTTTCAATCACTTTTTCTCCAGTCCATCACAAATTTGCCTTAATCCATGGGAAATCCCACATTCCCAAAACTCATGGGACAGAGGGAGTGCAAAAAGCAGAGTCAACAAAGGTGTAACATATGAAGAACCTTATCTTACAAGTAGTTGTGTTCAAACATGATCCCGTCCTCAGTCTCCATGGCGGGTTCATTCCACTACTGAGTTTTTCTTGCTCGCTTGATTAAGCCTTTGGTTTTGCTTGTAATTGTGGAGATGGAATGCTAGCTATAAATGGCTTCAAGTTTTGAATGGATATGTGGCTGTGGTTTAGCTTACTATGCATGCAGAAAGGCATAATGATAATATATAGTGTAAGGACGTTGGATTTTGTTTGAGGTTTCTCACTGGGAGGGATTACTATGGTCATTGCATCATACATCTTCATGTTATTTATTTGGTTGCATTTCATCCCACTCCAACTTCTTCACGTGTCAAAATAACTTCATCTTATATTTTTAGTCATGTTTCATATAAATCAAAGATTTTTTCAGTTTACCATAGTCACTATATTTTTCACAATTGTTCAATGTTTTTTCCTTTCTTTTTTTCTCTTCAAGTAGATGTAATTCTATAAAAATTCCAAACCAACGGAACCATAAAATTTAACTACAATTTTATAATAATATTTTTGAAATCCTACAAACTAATGGAACTATAAAATTCATTTTAAATTATCATATTGTTGATGAAAGTATTTTAATTTTTTGAAACATGCCCAATAGATAGAAAATGAAATAGATACAAATCAAACTATATTGTCAAAAGAAAAGTTAAAATAACTTGTTAGGACCGGAATTTTCCGAGTCTAGCTTGTGGCCCTACGCTTTACTCAATTCTTGTTTTCCGGTTTTTTAAAATCGAAGCTTTTATCCCTTTTTGATAACATATGAGCTTCAATTTTTTACCTTCAAAATAAGTAAATAATCCTAATAATGCCAATATATAATACCACTATATGATGTCATTATGTCACAACGTAAATTTGATTTTTGAAAAAAAAACATGAAACTTTTATTTTGAGGATATATGTTATATTTACTCCTATTTTGGGTGATTTCAAATTTCTTATTAATTTCTATATCTTCCAAGATAATTCTCATATTAAAAATAAATTTTTTTGTAAATTATTTTTAATGATAATTTTGACATTTTATATACAAACTACAATCATATACTTTTCATATTTATTACTACTTTCATCCCTAAGTACTGGTCCACTTTTGAGTTTTTTTTATATCAAAATCAGCAATCTTTGACCACAAATTAAATAAATTTAATATTAGATATTGATACAAAAATAATTTTATTGGATTTTTTTATAAAATATTTTTGAAATATTATTTTATTTAATAAATATATCATATATATTTTATTTAATTAAAAGTTAAATGTTAAAAATTGTTGACTACAAAAGGTTAAAATTGGACAAAATACTCAAAGGGAGAGATAGTGCTTTCAATATTAAAATTGGTTTTAAAAATAGTAATTTTCCAAATAATCCTTTATAACGGGAAAATTTTCATATTTGGTCCATATTATCAAATTTTATTTTCGTAGTCCTTATTGATTGTGTATTATTTCATGTTTGATCATTGTCTAACGACACAGAGACTGAAAAAATAGATGGATGACTAAACGTAGAATGATACCCAATGAATAAGAATTGTCAATATAATATTTAATAAATATGAATTAAATATTAAAACCCGGTCTATAAAAGTACTATTTAATCAAGGAAACCTCAAGATTTCAGGGCTGCTTCCTCTTCTTCCTCGTCCCACCTCTCCGAAAATCAAACTCCATACCAGGTAGCCTCTCCTCGGTTCAAACTTCCTCGCTGATTCTGTTGTATTTGGTTCCATTACATGAATTCTTCCAATTTTAAATTCTGTCTTTTCTTGATGATACTTTTATTCTATCAAATTGATCTCTCCGTTTGGAAATCTTTTTGGGTCTTTACTTATTTTCCTGGTTTAATCAGTTTGGAATTTCAGATCTTGTTCATGCAGTTGTATATTGTGTGCTTACTTATAGCTGTTTTATTAGATTGAAGGTTAGGAGTTAAATCGTTTTCACATAAAAAAAAAATATTTTTTTTATTTAAAAAAACGAATATCCTTAAGTTTTAAAAAATATTTATTTTGCTTCTATATAGTCCATGATGGATGGACCTCAGGTCTAGCATAAAATTTGTCTTAATTGAATAACTTGTGCCTTTACCTGTCTTTGAGTGGTGAGTTGTTTGCTAGTTTTTGTCGTTTAACACTCTCAGATTGATTATTTTGGGTGTTCAATCTAAAAATTAATCGGATAAAACTCAAATTTTTGACAAGAACATGTATGAATTGATTATGGATTTTCAGGCTCTACCTTCGACCAAGAGCTTTTCCTTTGAAACAAGACTTCTTTGATGATTATTATGATACCGTTCGTTAAATAGTTTTTCTAATTACACTAAAATATACTCCGGAGTATAACAAAAAACACACAAATAAATACATGTCCCGTGAGTTTTGAATTAGCGAAGTGTGATATTTTCTTTGGTATGGTGACATTAAATCTATTTTCCCGGGAATATGCTCTCAATTATCAGAGACTAAAATAGGAATAAAGCATTGAAAATATATCAAAATCGTACTTCCATGTTTTTATTTCCGAAATAAGACTTACATTACCAAACATGGTCATATACATTACCAAAAAAGTATAGTAATGTGCACATGTACACTGTCACATTACCACAATGCAAAGCACATTACCACAGTGCAAAGTCTTATTTCGAAAAAGAAACATGAAGTCCTATTTTGGTAATTTTTTCTACGTTTTAGTCGATTTTATTTAGGGTGATTTCTACAATTACTAACACAGGCAATGGCGAACTAGTACCCGTGGCGTTGTACTGGGGAGGCGAAATCATAAAGAACGGATACCTGGGGTCTGCAGACTACTCGGAGCCGCCGAAAACAATGCGCTTCGTGAATCGCGGCTGCAGCCACGACGATCTGGTGCGCAAAGTGCACTTTGCAATGAACGCGGATGATGACGAAGCCGATTCGAAAAGCCTCACTCTGTTCGGGAAGCACCAGACGACGCTTTCGAGAGGGAAGCTCATGTTCGTTTCGGTCCCGCTCACGGACGACCGGTCGTGGGAGTGGTTTCTTGAGGCAAACGTGGTCTCCGAGCCGGTTCACGTGTACGTGGTTGTTGCAACGAGAATGCCCGAATCCGGAACGGGCGCGGGGCGGAACAAGAAGCGGGCGAGGGGAACCGGAGAGGCAACGACGACAGTGAAGATCTTTGTGAAAACCCTTACTGGGAAGAGGTTTACCCTGGAGGTGGAATCGTCGGACACCATTGCTGACATCAAGGAACAGATTGAGGATTTGGAGGGGGTTCCGGCTGACCACCAGCGGCTCATCTTCGCTGGCAAGCAGCTTGAGGACTGCCGCACGATCGGGTTCTACAACATCGAGAAGGAGTCCACTCTCCATCTCGCCACCAGGCTATGCGGTTGTTGACGGTCGTCCCCTGCTACTACGGCGTCCGGCCACGGCCGTGATATGATCAAATAAATAATTCTTCTCTCCCAACCACATTTCAAACAGACATCTTGTCTAGTTGGTGGTACGGTTTTCATTGCAGTTGCACTTTGGTAATATTCCATCCTTTTGGTTTCCCCCCTTTTTGCTTGCTCTTGACCGGCCACTTTTAACTAGGGAATATTTCAAAAGTGCTTTTATTTTAAATATATTGATGGGCATTTCCAAAAAAAAAAAAAGAAAAAGAAAAAGAAAAAGATGAGCCGCATTCCCGAGAGGATCCGACCGGGCGATCACTGAGATCAGGTAAATTGGTATCGATAAACATTTTCAAAATACCAATTTATATATATGTCATCAAGAGAGCATAAATATAACATAAGACTGACTGACTGACTACCAACGTTGATAGCTGCCCCTTCCACATGTAAGTCTAGTTACTAGTTAGCATGCAAACTTAGTTCTCCGTTCATCCTTTTCCCAGTTTTTTTTTTTACTTTAAACACTACCATATTCATCCTTTCCACTTGCATATATCATCATTAATTCTACACCACAGTTTTTTCTTTATGATTATAAAGCAATTATATTGCTTTTTAAAAAAAATAAAATTTAAGTAATAAAAATTAAAAGTGAATAAATAAATACTTTAAATAATATACACACACACATATATGTTTTAGATATGTTTTTGATTGAAATCAATGAAACCCATTTATATTTAAATTTTGTAGTTTGAAATCTACGGAGTATTTTTTATATGAGAATGGATCTTTTTACCTTAAAAACAAGGTTATGGTATGACCCAGGGGCCCGTACAGTGCTCTATTGATAAAGTTGATGACTACTTCTTAAACTTTCTAAAATCTCTAAACCCAACCTCAGCCTTCTTCACCTAGATCGTCAATTTTAATTTTCTGCCATGTTGATGTTAATTTAAAGGCTAAAAGTATAATTTGATATCAAGCTTATGTCCAGTGACGTATTCTGATATTGGTTAGTTGAATAACACAAAAATAATGACTATGATTGTGAGCTAGAATTTCGATGAAAGACCACATCGACAGACTATGATTGTTGTATAAAGCGACTGTAATTCACAAACGACGCATCAAGAGTGACCTTTGAAATTGTATATGACAAGAAAGATATATTATTATTATTGTGAAATTACATTTTTAGTTTTCAAATTAACACCAACATAACAGAAGATGAAAAAGAACTATGTATAGATAGACTCGTTATAATAGAAGACTGAATGGGAAAACTCGTTATAAATGACCAATTATAGAACTTAATTTTTTAGAATAGAGAAATTAAATCACACTGGAATAATTTTTTAAGAATATTTTTTACTTTGTATTCAATGGTAAAGAAAATTGTATTATCATAAAATACTTGTTTAGAATAAAAAGAGTCAAACTAAACAAGTAAACATATCCGGAATACCAAAGAAGTTAAAAAATCAAGTTATCCAAAAATAAAAAAGGATAACGGTAACCGTTCTAAGTTGAGGGCGTCGCATTTTGACCTTCACGTTCACTTTCCTTCCTTCCCAGGAGCACACTTAACTACCAAGGCCAAACCGTTCTGAACGCGCGGCGTCGTTAACAATCGACGGCTCCGTCATCGGCCATCGGCCTTCATTTTCGCGGTGCTTCTCTACCTCCGACCAGCTTCGTTCGTCACCGACGGTAAGATTTCACCGCAATTTTGAACGGATCTTAACTTGGTTGCATATACCGTGAATGCCTGTGATTCTGTGATGATACTCCCGCCGTAGCATGTTCTAAGCTTCTCAAAATCTCAGGAATCCAAATGAACTTCTAATTTTTATGTAAGTCCTATTTAAGACGGGAAAATTTGCATTTTAGGGTTTTGCAATTCATTCATATCTTAAATCATACTGTATCACTGTATGGTTCAGAATGGTTTGGTTCCCTCCCCAAAAGTGTAATGTCGGAAATTTTATTTTGTCAATTTGATTGAATTGTGTGTTTTTTTTTTTTATATTTTCAACTCATTTTTTCCTCCTTCCAATCGCCCCTTAAGATTAGCATTCACTTTTTCTTTTTGAAATAGTGCTGATATTGTATGTATGGAGGTTTATTATGGAGTATTAAACTTGTCATTCAATGCCCGTGTTTATACTATAGGTGCAGATCACATTTGAAGTGGGATAGCAAAGGATAAAATGGCTGGTATGTATATCTAGCAATATTACATTTATACACTCTCACCCTTCTTAGGTCCACTCCGCGGGATTTTATGGGGTTTGCTGGTGTTGTAGATCAAAATAGTTAGCCTATCGTGTTGTACTATGCTCAAGTATGATGAACAGCTGCATTTCATCGTGGAGCTCTGTAATTGACACTACAGTGACTGTAGGTAATGGTGATCAACTTCCTATAATGTTGTTTTGGGGCGGAGAAATGGTCAAGCACGGAGATCACAAGTCTGTAGATTATTCAGAACCACCAAAAATTGCGTGTTTCTTGAGTCGCACGAGCAGGCACGATGAGCTTTTGGCGGAAGTGCACACTGCGATGAACACAACTGAAGATCACACAAAGCTCACCTTGTTTGGAAGGTACCCGTCAATGATTCCAGGGGGACAAGTTTTGTTTGTTTCATTTCCACTCACTAACAATCAATCGTGGCATTGGTTTTTGGAAGCAACATTGCTTTTCCAGCGGGTCCATGTGTATATTGTTGCTGAAAAGAAAACAACAGATGATAGAAGTCCCAAGAAGAATCATAGAGTTGGCTCTTCAGGTTGTGCTAATGACCACATTTTGGATGGTGAAGAGGAAGACATGTTGGATGATGGAAGAGTCATGAAGATTTGTAGGGGTTTTCAGGGTGTACCGATTCGTAGGCACTGTATTAGCAAAGCCAGTTCTTCAGATCAGGATGATGAAGATGCGGTCAACGGTGACAATGTTGCTGCTGATATTGACACACCAGCCACTGCTACAGATTCTGCTGCTGTTAGTTCTTCAACACATGCTGTCGATACTACACCAGCTACCATTGCTACACCAACCACCGTTACAGCTCCTGCTGCGGCTGCTACACCAGCCACGGTTACAACTCCTGTTGTGTCTGCTACACCAAATGCTGCTTTTGAAAATGAGCAAACGGCTCTAAGGTTGGAAGTTCTCCTGAGTCAGTTAACTCCTCGAAATTCTCTGCGGGTGCTTGAACAAGTGAAAGATGTTAACATTGACAATGTTAAATCTCTTGTTGCTTTCGCTAGAATGGCATACAACAAAGCTGTCGTGGAGCCTACATTCTGTGAGATGTTGGTAGATACTTGCATTGCGCTTAATTGTATGTTGCCTGGATTTACCGTGGATGGGGAGGAGCTCAACTTTGCGAGATGTCTCTCGAATTGTTGCCATAAAGAACTACAGAGAGGCAAAGAAAAACTGATGTTGGGCAATGTTAAATTAATCGCGGAACTATACGTGAAAAAGCTGCTAGATGAAGGAATCGTGCACAGCTGCATCAAGAAAATATTGTGGGAGTATGAAAATCCAGAAGAAGAAGAGATTGAAGCCCTCTGCAAGCTGATGTACAGAGTTGGTGAATCCATGGACAACCCCCAAGCTAAGGAGCTTACGGTGATGGATATGTACTTTGAAAAGATGATTAAATTGTCAAACCACCCGGATTTCTCCTCTAGAGTAAAGCAAATGTTGGCTCATTTGGTTGGACTGAGAAACAACAAGTGGGAGCCTAAAACCCCTGGCCTAGCAATGACACTCCATGTGGGTGTCTCGAAGCCACACCCGCCATTTACTATAAAAGTTAAATTGTCCCACACTGTCTTAAATATGAAGGCAATGATCAAGTACCATAGAGGGTACCTGCTGTGCCAGCAGAGGCTCCTCCTTGCAGACTTGGAGCTTGAGGACAACCGTACACTTGGCGAATACAATGTGCAGAGCCACTCCCCCATTCTTCTCCGCGTCCTTTGACGAACGTGTGTATACGTGCATTATATTATAAGTCTGCAGTAGTAGTATTTGGCTCGTGTAGAAGTTGTTGGGTGTTCGGCTCACAACGTTATAGACGACGTGTTGTCAATGTTTCCTTTTGGGGACAAGTAATTTGTGGAACACCTATAAGAGATGTCTCATATATTTGTCACGAAGAAAAAAAAAAGTACTCCCTCCGTTCCTAAATATTTGTCACATTTCTATTACCGAGGTAAAATATTAAGTTTTTTCAGTTGATTTTATTTACATATTGGTATAGAAATAAAAAATAAGTAGTAAAATTTACATATCAAAAAACTACGTAAAAAGTTTTTCGAAATAAGAGGTGTCAAGAATATTTTATTTTATCAAAAAATTAATGAAAAAGGTAGAAATAAACAAATGTTCATGCGACTGCTGAAAAAGCAAATGTGACAAATATTTTAGGATATGTGACAAATATTTTAGGATTGAGGGATTAAGAAATTTGATAAAACTAAAACAAGTTAGAAGAAACCAAAGAAATTGAAAAATTTGGGAGTAAGAAATAAGAGTTGCAGAATAAATGTTCGAGAGCCTTCTTGCAGTAATTTGATCGTTTCCTTCTCCCAGTCACCACTTTCGTCTCATCACTGGTCCCCTCTTCGCTTCGATTCCAGACGCAATTTCCGGTACAAGCTCCGGTACCAGCCTTCGCTCCGACCGTAAGTTTTCACTTAATCAAGTGCCGAGACAATTACACAGAATACTAAGGGTTTATTATTCCTTGAAAATTGTGAGGTCGTTTCGTATTTTCACACTTAAATAGTTCGTGTAACTCATTGTACTCACATCAGAAGATTTGATGAATTTTGAATTTTATTTCTCTTTCAGTAGGATTTACTTGAAGCCCTGGGAAAGCAAAGAGATAAGATGACAGGTATGAGAAATTGTTTTCATATGAAATCAAATTTGTAATTTGTATAAATCATTAACCTGTTGTTACCTGATGTTGATTTTTATTTATATAGTAGTCACATTGCAATGTTCAATGTAGGTAATGGTGATCAATTTGCTCTGCTATTGTTTTGGGGAGGGGAAACAGTACACCGTGGAGATCTAGGGTCTGTGGATTACAGTGGGCAGGCGAAATGCCTGTGTTTCTTGAGCCGCACCGTCAGGCACGATGAGCTGGTGGCAAAAGTGCACGCCGAAATGAAAACTGATGGAACGAACACCACTGCTCTTGTGTTGTGTGGAAGGTATCCAATGAGTATTCCCGGAGATAAAGTGGTGTTTGTGTCAATTCCCCTAACCGATGACCATTCGTGGCAGTGGTTTCTGGAGAAGGCTTTGCTTTCCCAACCGGTTCATGTGTACTGTGACGCTTTCCCGGCTGGTTTGTGTTTTGGCCAGGGAGGACCAGTTATCCGGTGTGGTGTCGGTTCATCAGATAAGGGAGAGGATATGAATGTTGCCACTTTTTCTGGTTTTGTTTCCCAAGCATATGACAAAGCTGTGATGGTGCCAAGTTTTTGTGAGATGCTTGCAGATATTTGCCACCAGCTTAACTTCATCATGCCTCCTGAGGAGGAACCCGAAAAGATAACGTTTAGTAAATTGCTTATTAATCGCTGTGAGGAGGAGTTTGAGAGGAGAGGCATGGAGAGATGCAAAAGGGTTAGAGATTTTGCTACTCAAAATGAAAATTGGACTCTTATGAGGAGGAAGCTTGGGAATGTGAGACTGATTGGGGAGTTGTACAAGAAAAAGCTGATAACCGAAAGCTCCATTCATAGCTGCATTGTGAAATTGATTGGGGATCGCGAAAAAACAGATGAGGAAGACATTGAAGCTCTCTGCCATTTTATGGATAGTTTTGGAGATTTCTTGGACCAAACTGGACCTAGGAACGACCAAATGGATTCGTATTTTGAAGAGATGGAAGGGTTGTCGAAACACCAAGATTTGTCTTCTAGAGTAAGGATGAAATTGGTTGATTTGGTTGAGTTGAGAAGGAACAAGTGGAATCAGAAGACCAGCGGCGCGGCAATGCAGATCTTTGTGAGGACGCTGAGAGGGACGACGGTTGCTCTTCAGGTTGAACCATCCGACACCATCTACAGTGTGAAGGAAAAGATTCAGGTCAGTGAAGGGATGCTGCCCGACCAGCAGCGGCTCACTTTTTTGGGCAGGCTGGTCGAGGACCACCGCACTCTGGCAGAGTACAACGTCGTGAAGGACTCCACCCTCCATCTAGTCCTCTGCCTCCGTGGTGGGTTCAAAGATTGAGTGTTTCTTGCTTGCTTGATTAAGCCTTGGGTTTTGCTAGTAATTCTGGGGATGGGAGTTTATGTTTAGCTTGGTATTCTGAATGGATATGTGACTGTGATTTAGCTTTCTGTGTAGAAAGGCATGTGGAGATATTTGAAGGTTGGATTTTGTTTGAGGCTTCTCAATGGGATTTTACTATTTTGGATTTTTGGTCATGCATCTTAATGTTTTTATTTCCACCCACAGTCCATCCTTGCCAAAACTGTGTATTTTTTTCGAATTATGGTCATAAATTTATTTTTAATGACACTATATAGAGAAAATTGACAGAAGAACAAGAACAAGATCACCATTCGGGATGGTTTGGTGTTTTTAAGAATATGTACCATATCGTTATTATATAAACAGTTTGGTATTGTTTCAGTATTAAGCTGAAACATATTCGGTACCATGTTGTTCGGAAACAGAATGATACTATGCAATATTAATGCCAAATAATACCATGTTACTTCAACGTTTTGAAAATATTTTTATTCATAAAAAACAAATGACGTAATTTAAAAAAATCAGTGCAATATTTTTGTGTACTTTTACTCAATAATTGTATTATTTAGCTACAATTTTTCAACAAATGAAACTATAATTTGAGTGATAATCCGGAGTAATAAAATACTATAGAAAATAAGTTTAAGTATATTAAACTCACACCATGACTTAAATTTACTAAAAATAACAAATAAAAACACTAATTAATTTAATAATTTAACATTTTAGCAATGATGGTTTTATTCGGTATTTTCAATTGAGAACTCATCCCGTACCATTTTGAGAACACTTCCATTCATTTTGGAAAAATAATTCGCTTTAACTATTTGAAAATTCATTTTTCAATTTGGTTTTATTTCTATCTAGTTCAAAATAATATGTTGAGTCCGTATTTTTTTTATCACTTATACCAAACAAGGGTTTACATTCCCTCATCTCTGGTCTCATTCCTTACAACCAAACAAACCCATTGAGCATTGCGCGGTTCGGTTCCTAACAATTGAGCTAGGGTTTTTTTTTTCAACCAAACAGGGTTTTACCAACTCAGATAAGACCGGGGCATATTAGGGTAATCTCAAGATTTTTTTGCGCAGGTCGATCTTCGGCTTCATATCCGCCTCTCTGAATAATCGAGCTCGAGGTAACCTCAATTCAGACTTCCTCACTGATTTCCGAAGCTTTCCATATTAAAATAAAATTGTTCAACTTTTGTCTTTTATTCTATTAAACAAATCTTTTAATTTTAAAATCTTCCTTACTTGCTGGTTTTCGAATCTGACTTTAATTATATTAAAAAAAATCTTTCAATTTCAAAATCTTTGTGGACCTTGATTTGATTAATTTGGAAAATTGGATTTCCTTGTTCATAGAAATGTCTAGTGCGTGTTTTAGAACAGCCCACAAGTTTGCTCTTTTCTGGTTGTGGTTCCTTGACATAGGATTGACCTAGAGGTCATGGTTCGAAGTTCGAACCTCATAGCCATCCAATTTTTAAAAATTAATGTTCATGTGCAAAAACCCACAAATCTTGCTTATCCGTGAGCCGACCTTTGAGCATAAAACTTTCCTAGGCCTACAACTACAAGCTCAAGCTCTTTAGTTGAGTTGTTTCCTTCATTGTTTTCTAATAGTTGTTTTATTAGATTAAGGGTTACTAGTTGCATCTTATATTCTTATTTATTTGACTACTTGTGCTTTTACATGCCTTTGCTTGGTGTGTTGCTGTGCTAGTTTTTCATTTGCGGTTTTTCTCTTTGTGTGCGTGTTCGCGCTCGTGCTGTGTTATTTCTCTGTTCTTTATGAATTCATACATCTATACATCCATATTACAGAGTTAAACACTTGGATTGGAGGGCAAAGAGAGGAAATGGCAGGTACATTGTGACCATTTTTGTTTTGTTACAGTGCTCAATCTTAAAAAATCCCCAGCCTTGTATCCATTGTAAGTTTGAAATATTTCTTAACACAGGAAATGGTGATCGGGTTCCCACATTGGTTTATTGGGGAGGTGAAATTATAAAGAACGGATACCTCGGGTCCGTAGATTATTCAGAGCCACCCAAAACCATGTGTTTCTTGAGTCGCAGCCACAGCAGCTTCATTGAGATGCTGGGTGAAGTGCGTGCTGCAATGGACGCCGATGATGAAGATGTGGACACAAGTCTCAGTCTGTTTGGGAAGTACCCGACTACTGTTCCGGGCGGGAAAGTCGTGTTTGTTTCAATTCCACTCACCGACAATCCATCCTGGAAGTGGTTTTTGGAAGCCAACGCGGTTCCTCAGCCTGTTCATGTGTATGTGGTTGCTGCAAAGAGAGCTCCAGAATCTTTTACTAATACTGCCAGGGGGCATATGGGTGTGAGGAAGAACAAGAATCGAGCAACAATGAAGATCTTTGCCAAAACCGCCACGTGCAAGAAAATTGCCCTGGAGGTTGAACCATCAGACACCATTGCTGAGGTGAAGGAACAGATTGAGGAGTTGGAGGGCATTCCGCCTAACCAGCAGCGGCTCATCTTCGCTGGCAAGCAGCTTGAGGACCATTGCACGCTTGTGGACTACAATGTTGAGAATGAGTCTGTTCTCCATCTTACCCTCAGACTATGCGGTTGTTGACAGTCTGCTCTCGTTCACCACATCAAGCGACTGTAAGATACCATAAGCCCTACTTTTTCGCACAAACAATAGTTATTGGTGAAGAATTATTGTCTGTGAGACACTAGCTGTGTCATCTTTGATCTTGTTAATTAGATTTGTCCTTATATAAATTGCATCCGGGACCAGTATACATTTTCAACTCATGATTACTTTGCACTTGCGTCTTAGTGTGTGTTTGGATTGAGGTAGGTGGAGGTAGGGTGAGGTTAAGTTTACTATGATACCTTGTTTGGGAGAAAAAATTGAGATGGGTAAGAGGAGGTGGAGTGAGGTAATTAACCTCTTAATAGTGTTAAATGGGCTACTGCCGAATTGGCGATAAACCCAGGTAAGCTGCCCTTCTCTTTTTTTTATCCGGTTCTTTCTTCGACTCTCACGCAGGTGTCTTCTTCCTCTCCCAGACGCAGGTTCGCTGACGCAGGCGTCTTCTCCCTCTGTTTTGATTTGCGTTTTTTTTTCTGTTTTTTTTCAGGTTTTTTTTTTTGCAGTTTTTTATGTTTGTTTTCTGCATGCTTTGAACTCTAAAGGAAAAATTTCATAGTTGAAGTCTGAACAACTTGTTACATCTGAGATGTTTCTAAATTTTGTTGTCAAAGTAATCACTTATTTTGTAGACACTGATCACATCCAAACACCCCCTTCAGATGCAAGACCATTAAAAAACCGTGCAGTTTGGGGATGAGACGTAGAGTGGACGCATCTTGGTTGTCATAGTAGTCCCCAAGCGTGTACCGCTCGTGAAGCCTCTTGCAGTCAGGCTTGTACGTCAATGGGTCAGGTCTAGGCCCAAACCCGAATAACACCCGCAATGTGATGAGCGGGTTTCCCCTCTTCGTTATATGTGTTTTGGCCTTCAACGAAAGATCCCCTCTTCGTCAATGGGCATTCTTACAAGGGATGATGACTAAAATTGCTATTCCTGATAAAATTACTAAAACTTTGAACCCAATTGCACCATAACTGCAAGTGAGGTTTGAATTCAAAAGTGGCAATATGTGATGCCATGAGCATAAAATAATTCTCAATATAGACGAGTGTAGAGTGTCAATTGTGATGTAATAGGATATCAAACTATGAGGCCAGATCATGAGATGCAATGTTCCAAACAAGCACAAAACACAAAATGCCTAAAGCCATAAGTCCAAAAAGCCTATTAGTCCTCCCATCCAAATTTTTTTTCCCCTTTTGACTTGGCACGGAGATTAAAAAAAGTTAAAAAATATACAAATTTTCCATGTTTGTCCTTGATGTGATAGAATACAGTGAATAGTATTGATAAACAGTAGGGGCATGAGGGTACATTCATTAAAATTTCGTTGCCAAAATAGGAAACGAGAAAGAAATTTTAGGGCGGTCCAAAAAGGAAAGTGAGAAAGAAATTAATAGATGCAGTAAGAGTTCCAAATGCCAAATGTTTAGATCCATGCATGATTTGTTAATACCAAATTATGTATCAACCTTCGAATGTATGACCAAGAAGTGTAATTGTTGAACGTCTTAGTCTATGCGCAAACCACCAATGTCGAAGTCCAATTTGCATGCCAAAGATCTCTCACGAAAGCATTGGAGACTAGACTGTTTAGTGTCATAATCCACGCACGGGCAAACACGCGATTACGCGAGCCACCAACTACTTAGAGTAAAAAAAGTGACAATTACGGATGTGCTAGGGGTACACCACATGTGTACCCCAGCTTGTACCCCATATACCCCCTCCCCCCTCCCCCCTTTTTCTTTTTCACCACAAAATAGACCACTAGAGATGAGAAGCAACCGTCTGTCTCTTCTTCGACCAAAAGCATCGATTTCCTAGGGCTGCGTCATCTCCTCCGCCGGCGGTCTCTTCCCTGTGGTTGCCACCACCACCTTATCCATCGCCGTGCTGCATCAACTCCGTCGTCGTCTGCTCCTTCCCCGTCACCATCAACACCTCAATCTTTTGATTTGTTCAAATCAAATCCGTGTAAAAACTTCTTATTATGATTATTGTTGGTCTTAGATGTTTATTTGTGACTTCTTGGAGTCTGATTTAATATTTTTGTAAAATAATGATATTTCATTATTTTAAGAACCACACAGGTATATGGTGTCTGTGAGAAACTATCTCATAGAATTTTTACAATGAAGTTGCATAGATATTGAATATTTGCTATTTTGTAAGATTTTTGTTTTTTAAAAGTGTTTGAGGATCTATTAAATAAAAAAATTGAACAAGGTTGCGCTAATTTTGAATAGTTGTGGAAGAGAATAAATAATGATGCTACAGACATTCGTTGTCTGTGAAATATATTTTCACAGAGAGTAAATGTCTATTTTGATT
>OOIL02003033.1:126445-138392 GCA_900332095.2 Cuscuta campestris | reverse complement strand
GCATTTAATTTTTACACAGGTTAAATAGACAATAAATATCTATTTCTAATGAATTACATACACTTTTGTCTATGCAACAATTTTCAAAAGTAGTGAAAGAGTTAACATATGACATCTTTCTTTTCAATTTTTGCAACACTTTTTTTAATACTAACGCAACGTTTAAGCCTCCCCAATTATTACAACTTCAAAAACAGAACATTGAAATAAAATGGACTAATGGAGTATCTTTTTTGTGTGAATCATATAGTACAATTTACCAAGTACAAAAACTCAATACAAATTACAAGCAACTTGTAAATATATTAAATTCTACTAATACTTTTCACTATTAAAAAGTTAATAAGAGTTTTACAATCCGATATATATGATCCTCTCATACAATTGTTCCCTAATTATATTTGTTGAAATATAAAGTCTTGCTATTAAATCACCTATATGTCACTGATAACCTGCACAAATAATATACAAAAGTAATTAAAAATTAATAAAATTAAAGAGTCATTTGTTTGCACAAACTGTAAAGGTAAAGGTAATATCACAGACAAGATACAAACAAAATGGTTTGTCATCTTAGTTAAAATAAAGAGTTTAAACAAAAATAGAATATAATTCATTTAATATATGTGGACGACAGAAGTTCTTCGACTATACCTTGCAAAAACACATTCTTAACCCCAATATAAACAAGGAAAATTTATTCAATTACATTGATACATGAGTAAATATGATTTATCTTATATTTCTAGTACCTCCTAACCCAACTTTAAGAAGGATTTGGTGTAGTCAAAGTGATACTCCAAGTCTGATGCCATTTTTTTCCAATTGCACTCTCATGGGATTCATGTGCAATCTGAGTAGACACAATAGCTGGAGGAGTAAGCTGCGACATTCATAGACATTTATTGTTTGTGAATGCTAAACCATAAACACTAATTGTATGTGAGTGTTGTATTCAAAGAGATTAATGCAACAAAAACATTTTTTATCAAAATTAAAAATACAAGAGGAGATGTGTGAACTAAATCAAAGCCCTTAAAAATAACAAACACCTAACCCTCTACAAGTTACCAGTGAAAACAAATTATAACAAAAGGAAAATAATTGTACAATCGGCATTGCAAATGTAACATACAAAATCTTCCACCATTAGAGTATGTTCTTAATTTATAAGTTTTAAAAATTTAATTAAATACCTTGAGACATTGACTATCATTGAGTTGACATATCTTTCAAATACATGTAAAAAGCAATGTATATGTAGCTATCAAGACAATGAATAAAAGATCCAATAAGAAGCAGTTTAGAGACTTTTTATAGCAAGTGTTGAAACTAAGTAGACTCTTAATTGGAAAACAGGCATTCCACACTAGTAATAAGCACATCACAAACATTTTAGAATAATTTTTCAATCAAAGCAAGTTTTTTCTTAGAGTACAGACATTTTGTGCCAACAAGAAGTACATCATAGACATGAAAAATTCCCAAAACTGAAATTGGGAAAATGCAGCAATAAAATCAGATCTGTGAACTAAAAATCAAATTTGATTTTTGTCTAATCGAATTGGAAAATCAAAATTTCCACCAACAATGAAAAAAATTAGATCTAGCAATGAACAAAATTAAATTTGATTTATGTCAAAAACCAAATAAAAATTTGATTTACCGGAGCGGAAGTGTAAAGTTGAAGGCCATTTGGAGTGACGTCGCAAATGAAAAAGGAAGATGAAGATGGTGGAAGAGGAAGATGAACAGGGCAGATGCGACTATGCGAGGATGAGAAAAGCTATGAAGGCTGGAGCTTTTGAGTACGGGAGTGAGACGGAGAATGGGTGCAGAATCGTTGACCGGGGAAGAAGAGGGTTCCCGCGAAGAAGAGGGGAGCTTGGTGCAATTGATCGGAATAGACAGAGAGAGAGAAGAGACTGGGTGGGTGAGAGGGATATGGGGGTGGGGGATTGGCCTTTTATATGGTGTACCCCTGGTGTACAAAACCGGGGTACACATAGCATTTTCCTGACAATTATAAAGAGCAACCCCCAAAAGATGAATGGAATGAACAATAGTGCCGTATAGGGTGCAAAAATAGACAACTAGTCTCGGGTGAGAACAACAAAACAAAGAACCAAGGGTTCGGTAGTGTCTAGCTAGGGCCGGCCCAATAGGGAGGTTCAGTCCGTCCGGATCGGGCCCATGATTGTAAGGGGCCCAATTATTTTTTTAATATTATATGTATGTATATAAGAAGCCCAGCAGCCAGCCCAATATGTCAAAAGCCCATCTCATTAGCCGCCCCATCACTTCCTAACGCAAACAGCAGAAGGCGTAGAAGCTGAAGGACGAAGCCTACTACCGAAACCGAATCGGAAAGAGAGTGCCGACCGCTGAGAACGCCGCCGGTATAGAGACGCCCCCGCCCCCGCCGCCAGACGCCGCTGCACCCTCCAGGTATTCCGTATTCACTATCTTTCCAATTTAGTAATTTTTTTCTAATTTTCTTTCATTCATTGTTTCATTCTTTGGACTTAAAATCTAGGGTTAATTATTAATTTTTAGTTTGAAATCTTTGCTAATTGCTATGAAATATGAATAAATTAATGGTTTAATTCTGGGATGTATGTTTTTGTTTATTGTTTAATTCAGTTAATAGAGTGAGCAGATTTCATCCCTCCATTGTCCGGGTGAGATAAATTTCCAAAATTTTTGTTTTTGTTATTGGGAATCAGAAGATGGATATCATTGTTGCTGCACTTAGGGTCTTGCAACAAATAAGTCTCTGCACAAATGCACATTTTGTTTGTAACAACAAAAACTAATAACGAAAGCAAATAATAAACATTTGATTCATTTGATATAAGTACTCTGTATAGTTTTGCAATTTAGGACAGGTGTTTATTGATTGGAGAACATGCCCTTATTTTTGTTACTGTTTCTGCAGTTGGTCTTGGTGGGAAATTTGGCAAGAGGAAAGAGCTATTATATATAGATAAAATGACAGATGTACAGAAGGGCATGCCTAACAAACGACATATTGGGAGCAAGAAAAGAAACGGAAGAGCTAAAAAGAAGCAGAAGACGATGCCTTTTAATGAGAAAAAAGTTAGAATAGATAAGAAAATGAAGAAGCTTTTTCAAAAGAGAGCAAGAGAGTACCATTCAGATGACGACGACGAGGATAATGATGATGATTCCGTCCAGGTGGTGGAAGAGTCGGGAGACATGCCATTTCATGGTAAAAATGATGAATTTGAAGATGATACTTCTCATGATGAGGAAGAAGATGTGGAGGAAAAGAATGATGAATCGGAAGATGAAGGTGGAGAAATTCAGCCAGGAATCACCAAGTTCATGGAGGGATGTAAGGCATTCAAAATTGCCTTCAAGAAAATACTAAAGAAAACTGCTTCCGATGATGTTCTGGTCAGTAGTTTCAAACCAATCAAAATTTATTTCTCTTGCTTTTTTTTGCAATTTATTTTTGCTGTGTAGGCGTGAATATGAAGCATCAAATTCATTTCACATGGATAGTGATGCTTTATGCCAGATACAAAGTTGATAATTCTTCTAAGAATAATAATGATTAAATTTTCCCCCCAGTACTTGTACAATCCATGATAATTGTAGACAGACATTTGCATATGAGCATTTTGTATAAGGAAAATTAGCATCCATCATATTGAAATTAGAAATTGAGCAAAATAGAAAAAACATAAGTACAATACGACAAAGGTATATTAGGATATATTTGAAAAACAAGAGAGAATTACAAAGATATCACCAACTGTACATATCTATGATATATTTTGTGGTTTTCGCAGGGTCCTGTGTTATCAGCACATAAGAAGCTTGTAGCAGAGAAACTTGCTGAAGAAGAAACAGAAAGGAAAGTGAAGGGTGATGCAAAGAAGGATAAACACTTGGTATGCATATGCATGTATGGATTTGTTTATATGTGTACACACACATAATATCTCAGAGAATTTTTTAGATGCTTGAATAACTCAATGCTTACTTGAGTTTGTGTTCAATTCTCATCTATGAACAAGATTGGAGAAAAGAGTCATATGAAGCCTGCTAATTATTTGGATGTTCATGAAAAGTTACTAATAGGAATTGCTACAAAAGGAGGTACCACATTAAGGTTTTGATTGAATTAATACTTAGATGACAATTATTTCATATTTTTGTGAATGAAACTAACATGCTTGTGCATTGCCTATCCGTGTTTCTGAAATCTCAGTGGTTAAGCTGTTCAATGCTGTAAGTAAATATTCAGAGTTCTGATTTCTTCTGCTACCTGATAATTCTACATTTCCATTGGATGTAATAAGATGTTGAATATTTTTACTCAAAGTCATGGTTTCTTTACTTTCAGGTGAACAAGGCTCAACATGCTCAAAGAGGCTTAAATCCCGCAAGGTCAAGAGATGAAAAAAGTAAGTTAAAATAAAACTTGCTTTCAAAATTCTAATCTTTTATTGAGTAGCTTGCTGGAAAGAATTGACTATCCCTAAGTGTGTGAATTGTAAGTTATCAGTTAACATATCATCCCTGCATGAACATCTTACTATGAGTTGTAGTATACAAAGCCGTGCTTATTCCATAAGTTTTGAGTGCTGGTTGGATCACAATTTGGTGCTGACTACTTCTTGTTCATATCTGATCTATTAGTAATAAAGAAGCGAAAGAAAGATGCTTTCTTCTCTGAGTTGGGCAAGAGCTCATCCCAGTCCGGTGGTATTTCTCAAAAGGTTCTCTCTCTCTCTCTCTCTCTCTCTCTCTCCCCTCTCTCTCTCTCTCTCACACACACACACATCTATGTTTTGCCACCTATTTACAGCAAGAAACACCATTGTCTTTAGAATTCTTCTTTGTTCTTGAACATGATGAACTTTATTTTCTCTCACACTTAATGTCCATTGCCAGTGGTGTTAAAATAGTTGCAAGTGACAATGTTTTAACTTTAGAAAAGTAAATGACTAAATAAAAATGGCATTGCTTCTTACCTTAGATGAAGTTTTGGATAGTAAATGCAACAATGCATCAAGGATCTAAGTAATCTAACAGAATATGTCTGTATGTATTTTACTAGGTTGTTATGTTTAATATTTATTCTTATTGCTTCAGGGTGATACATCTGTTGGGGCAAAAGATAATGATGGTCCTGTGTGGGCTCCACTGCGGGATAATTACATGTTAACCCATCAAAAGTTGAAAGACTGGGATAAACAGCAGGCAAGAAATTCATTCCTCCTTATTAGCCATAGTTCTTAAAAGCTCTAGAAATTTTGGCAGATTGAGTCCTCGGGGAGTCGGGCTCAATCTAGGTGGATCATAGACGGGATTAGATGGGATCAATTTGGAAAAAGAACATAGGCGGCAAAGGAAAGGGCTGTGCATACGGGTCTGTTTGGATCTTGGAAAATCATTGGGGGGGGGGGTACTGTTAAAAGAAAAACATAGAGGAAATTTGGAGGAAAATAAAGCATGGGGCAGAAATATAAGATTGGATAAAATGCAAATAAATTTATATACGCATGTATAGTATTTATAGACCATGGAATCTTAATACACTCCATCCGCCCCAACATAAATTTTCCAGCTTGACTGTATAGAGTCAAAACGTGTGATTGGAATTTGTTTTGAACAGAGAGAAAGATTGCGAGTCACATATTTCATTCCTACAAGGAAAATGAGTGAAGTGTGAACTTTATTTTGGGACAATCAGAAAAAAGATGTGAAGTTTGAATTTCATTTTGGACGGAGGATGTAATAAAAAATCATTTTTTCGCACTTCCCTAGGTGTTATACACAAACATAAAAAAACAACTTTCTTGACAATTTTCCCTTGTCAACACCATCCGTGATTAAGCGCGTGATTCCTTGTGCTCTTGAAGATCTGTCTATATGATGAAATTATCTTTTTGCATTCAGGACACGGCAACAGGAGATGACTTTAGGATGGCATCTGCGGGTTCTTCGTCCGATGATGATTGATTTCTTGAACTGGTTGGTGTCCAACCTGCTCTTGAAGAACTGGTTGGTGTCCAACCTGAATGACCATTGTGTCCTGGTCAAAATGATCCCAATGGTTTTTTGTAGTGGCCAGAGAGTATTATAACTTACTGCAGTGCTATTTGCAATTATAAAAAGAAAAAAAAAAAGAAACTTTGAAAGGCTTTGGGGCTAATATGTTGAACACTTGAGTGTTGGAGAGCAGTTTTGGCCAACACCTTTGTTTTTTGGTAATTGTAAATTCAATTCTCTGTTGGATTTGTCCTTCTAGTTGGGAATATGAGAAGCTCGCACTGATACATGCACTTTTTCATTAGTAGCGCGAAAAACAAATTTAGAACTTCCATCTCTATTACAAAGAGTTTTGAATTTTTACATTCCTTTGTTATCGAACAAATATAAGAACATCTATCATGTCCTTGCAGTTTGTCTCAGCTCCTCCTTCACCCCATTCTGCTTCTCATGCAAGTTGCACCATACCTTCCTCGGCGGCAAATGTTTTTGATGTAATAAAGAGTCCATCATGGTCTTGTCACGATAAAGGACAAACACACGACTTCATGGATGAGACCCGTTGAAGCATCAACATTAACCTTTAAAAAAACTCGATTAAATTTCCACTCTGAGCTAAGAATCCTGTTGCCAAGGTCCTCCGGCAAGACTATACTTACAAATGATACACACTGTCCAATTGACCCATTTCTCTATGTTTCAACATTACTTTATAAATGTCCAGCCATATAGAAGGAATAGTTTAATTTATTGTAGTCTTTTATCTTTATTTATTTGTTCTTGTGCCAAAATGTAAACAGATAAATACTCTAGGATAGAGATAGTTATATTCATATACTTACGCATCCACTTCACATTCTCCATATCTAATCTCTTTAGATTCTGTATTTTCTATCATGGATCATTGCTTTTATTTTTCATGTTACTGTCTGACTTAGTTTGTCAATTTTATTAAGTACATCGTGTGTTTTATTAATATGTATGTAACTTTTTTATTTTTATATTTAAAATACTCCGTAATTAATTTATAAACTTCAAAATAAATAATTACTTTAATATCTATGAAATTTCTTATAGAATAAACAAATAAACTATAATAAAAAATGATGCGTAGTATATACGGAGTACTTAATAAAATACTCCTTTCGGTTTGGTTGATAATGGGTGTGAAAATATAAAAAACTGCTGCTGGGTACCCCCAATTTTGTAATAAGAACTGCCAGGTCCCATTATTTTTCAAAATATACTCCGAGATACCTTAAGATATTCGAAAATTGACTACGGGGTGACAATCCGTCACTCTCTCCGTTAACCTCCCTTATCCGTTATCTTCTCCTTCTCCTTCTTCTTCTTCTTCTTCTTCGAATTCTTCTTCTTCTTCTTCTTCGAATTCTTCTTCTTCTTCTTCTTCTTCTTTCTTCTTCTTCTTTTCTTCTTTTCTTCTTCTTTCTCCTTCGCCTTCCAGTCCATTCCTCCCCCCACCCCCGTTTTTTTCTTCTTTTACTTTTTGTTTTGTTTTTTTCTTCTTCTTCTATTATAATTATTATTATTTCTTATTAATTATTATAATTGCTTCATATTAATTATAATTTTCTTATTTTATTATTATTATTATTATTATTATTAATTTTTTAATCTATTATTATTACTACTATTATTAAAAATTAATTGTTAGTTTTACCACTATTTTCTATAAAAACACTAATTGTTATTTAGAAAAATAACACTTAATATAAAAACACTTATTATTAATACTGTTATTTATTTTAAAAAATTAATTAGTGATTTTAATTATATACTTTTTATAAAAATACCACTAGTTATTATTATTACTTCATATTAATTACTCCTTTGTTCTAGAATATTTATCTACTTTTGATTTTTTTGGTAAAAATTGATAAAATTTAACCCTAAATTAAAAAATAATAATATTAGATATTGATACAAAAAATAGTTTTATTAGATTTAATATATAAAATATTTTCAAAATATTACTTTATCGAATTAATATACAATATATGTTTTCAAAATATTACTTTGATTCGTCCTAACATATAGATTATTAATATATAATTTTTATAATTTTTTAATATACAAATTACAAGATAAAATGGATTAAAGAAGCGCATTGGATGGTGTGCCAAAAGGTAAGTGGACAAAGACAGTGGGACGGAGGGAGTATTAATTATTTAAAATAAAACTTATTATTATCATTGTAAAAAAATTTTTAGTAGTTTTACTGCTCTTATTTTTTGGCATCCGATGTCTTTCGCATCAGCCACGCATTAGTCATTTGTAGTCGCCATTGGTAGTGGTGTCACGGTAAATCGAGAAAACAAAAGGACTTGAGAAAAGAATAAGATGGATAAAATATGAAGTAATAATAATAACTAGTGGTATTTTTATAAAAAAAGTACAGAAGTAAAATCACTAATTAATTGTTTAAAATAAATAACAATATTAATAATAAGTGTTTTTTAATAAGTTCTATTTTTCTAAATAACAATTAGTGTTTTTATAGAAAAGAGTGGTAAAACTAACAATTAATTTTTAATAATAATAGTAATAATAACAAATTAAAAAATTAATAATAATAATAGAATAAGAAAATAATAATTAATATGAGTAATAATTAATAACAAATAATAATAATTATAATAGAAGAAGAAGAAAAAACAAAACAAAAAGTAAAAGAAGAAAAAAAACAGGGGTGGGGGAGGAATGGACTGGAAGGCGAAGGAAAAAGAAGAAGAAAAGAAGAAAAGAAGAAGAAAAAGAAGAAGAAGAAGGAGGAGGAGGAGGAGATAACGGAAGAAAGGATGTTAACGGAGAGAGTGACGGATTGTCACCCCGGAGTCAATTTTCGAATATCTTAAGGTACCTCGGAGTATATTTTGAAAAACAATGGAACCTGGGAGTTCTTATTACAAAATTGGAAATACCCAGCAGTAATTTTTTGGTGAAAATATAGATTAATTTGTGTTGTGTGGGTGGAAATGTTAGGTAATATCTAAGTCTTTTTATTTATATGACCAAACTATTCCTTTTTTTCTTTACACTTTTCATTAATGGGTTGATAAAATAAAATAATTAAATCATTACATATTTTTTAAAAAATAATTGGTAAAAAATTCTGGATTTGTGACTTATAAAAGAAGAGGTCCTACCGGGAGTCGAACCCAGGTCGCTGGATTCAAAGTCCAGAGTGCTAACCACTACACCATAGAACCCGTTGCTCTATTTCAGCATACGTTGTAAGTATTTTTAAATAAAAGACCTTTGAACCGATTCGTTTTTTGACTGAGAGAGTATTATTTGTCTGTGACGAGTCTTACGATATACTCCCGTCCAATATCATTTTATCTGTACACCAAAAACGAGTAAACAAACAAAAATTTTCATACTTTTTTACTTCTATCCAGAAAGATTTCTTTATTTTTTGTCTAGTCTTAATAATTCTCTCTCTCTTCTCCCTCTTACAATTTTTTTTTTTGGAGACATCACCCTCGGTAAAAATTACTTAGAGATCATTTACAAAAAAAAGTAATTTTAAATGGGTAATTTAATTTTTAAAAATTAGAAGAGCTTAAAACTATGTGTATAATAATGGAAACATGAGGGGTTATGGGGGTAATGAGCCAAATGAGGTATGATAATTAAGATATAAAGCATGTGTGCACTACAAAAACAAAAAAAGAAAATTAATAAAAACATTTTAAAAAAAGGGGAAAAAAAAAAGAGGGGAAACACCCGAGACCACGATGGCACGATCAAGCCCCCTTTCCTCCGCCTCTCTTGTCAATGATGTGTTTCTATCCTGCACAAGAGAGTAAATGAGCAAGTTCTTGGGATTCCTCAAGTCCCACACCGAATGGAAAAGTAAAAATGGACCAAAATATATAGGTTCACCCAACCCCATTAGTATGAGGTTTTTTGGAAGGTGCTTAAAAACAAATCCGTGAGAGCTTGGCTAAAAGCGGATAATATCATACTAATGCGGGGTTGGGGTGAGGGCACGCGCAGTCACAACGTGTGGTTCAGAGCCCAGGTTCTTGCGGGCGGGAGTAGCTGACTGTGCAGTGTGGAAAAATATCGGTGTGACAATGTAACTAGGCCCAAGACCAAGAAAGAGGATGATATTATCCGCTTTGGGCCAAGCCCTCACGGATTTGTTTTTTGGAAGGTGCCCAAAAACAAATCCGTGAGGGCTTGGCCCAAAGCGGATAATATCATACTAAAACGGGGTTGGGGTGAGGGCACGCGCAGTCACAACGTGTGGTATCAGAGCCCAGGTTCTTGCGGGCGGGAGTAGCTGACTGTGCAGTGTAGAAAAATCTCGGTGTGACGGTGTAACTAGGACCAAGACCAAGAAAGAGGATGATATTATCCGCTTTGGGCCAAGCCCTCACGGATTTGTTTTTGGGCACCTTCCAAAAGACCTCATACTAATGCGGGGTTAGGGTGAGGGCACGCGCAGTCACAACATGTGGTAGCCCAGCGAAGGAAAAGATCTGCAGTTCGAGCCTTGCGTCGAAAGTCTTTCCGACAGGGAGGTCGGGCGGCGTGTCACGCAAAGAGTGTGCGGCGGTGCAAGATGGTTAACAGATAAAAGAGAAAAAAAGGGATTACCGCTGGAGGGGAGGTCAGAAGTTGTGTGGGCCTTGGATGAGGGGAGGTTTGTTGGGGTTCCTCCAAGTCCCACACCGGATGGAGAAGTAAAAATGGACCAAAATATATAGGTTCACCCAACCCCATTAGTATGAGGCCTTTTGGGAGGTGCCGAAAAACAAATCCGTGAGGGCTTGGCCCAGAGCGGACAATATCATACTAATGCGGGGTTGGGGTGAGGGCACGCGCAGTCCCAACACAAGTAAGCATGCCTAGTCTTATAGTATATTCTAATAATGTTTAAACATTCATAATTTCTTATGCCATGACAATTAAACAACCATTTAATTCTGATATATATATATTCTAACAAAATATATAGGTTCACCCAACCCCATTAGTATGAGGCCTTTTGGGAGGTGCCCAAAAACAAATCCGTGAGGGCTTGGCCCAGAGCGGACAATATCATACTAATGCGGTGTGACGGTGTAACTAGGACCAAGACCAAGAAAGAGGATCTGCAAGTGGTGCCTTGTGTCGAAAGTCTTCCCGACGAAAGGAGGTCGGGCGGCGCGTCCCGTGAAGTTATAGCCACAGCGGTACAAGATGATTTGGCGGATCAAATGGTGTAGCCCAGCGAAGGAAAAGATCTGCAGTTCGAGCCTTGCGTCGAAAGTCTTTCCGACAGGGAGGTCGGGCGGCGTGTCGCGCAAAGAGTGTGCGGCGGTGCAAGATGGTTAGCAGATAAAAGAGAAAAAAAGGGATTACCGCTGGAGGGGAGGTCAGGAGTTGTGTGGTCCTTGGATGAGGGGAGGTTTGTTGGGGTTCCTCCAAGTCCCACACCGGATGGAGAAGTAAAAATGGACCAAAATATATAGGTTCACCCAACTCCATTAGTATGAGGCCTTTTGGGAGGTGCCCAAAAACAAATCCGTGAGGGCTTGGCCAAAAGCGGACAATATCATACTAATGCGGGGTTGGGGTGAGGGCACGCGCAGTCCCAACACAAGTAAGCATGCCTAGTCTTATAGTATATTCTAATAATGTTTAAACATTTATAATTTCTTATGCCATGACAATTAAACAACCATTTAATTCTGATATATATATTCTAATAATGTTTAGACTTGCATTGCTAAAACTATAGGTTTATCTTAACAAGATCTGCATGATACGAATCTAGTTTATTGACGGGGGAAGAGATCCAAGGCGGATTCATTCTCGACGCCGTAGTAGCCCAGTGTGGAGCAGGGGCAAAGCACCCGGCCATCAAAGTAGAGCCGCATTTTGTCCCTCGAGATGCCTTCCAAAA
>OOIL02003033.1:83843-125800 GCA_900332095.2 Cuscuta campestris | reverse complement strand
TCTTCGACTCCCCCCCCCCCACGCATATGTTCAGGATGATCTTCATCCCTGCCATTCCCTCTCCGGCAACGGCATACAAGTGGACAAGGCCACCCTGGTTACAAGAAGCCAACGCCCCCTGCAAGAACCAATTCCATGACCGGTCGTCCGTGAGGGGAACGGCATCACACACCACTTTCCCTCCCGGGACGGTTTTCGGGTACTTGCCGAAAAGGGCATTGAGAGTTGTGGCCTTGACGCCCTTGGAGTTCATCGCGGCAAGCACTCCCTCCACCACCCCCTTGTGCCCGCTCCGACGGCTCAAGAAGCACATGGTTTTTGATTGCTCGGAGTAGTCCACGGACCCCATGTATCCGCGCTTAACGATGTCGCCTCCCCAGAATAACAGAGCGGCGACTTGATCCCCATTGCCTGCATCAGGAATTGAAAGAACTTCAATCTATAGCTCCATAAGTTCCAACCAAATTCTGGTTGAGAAATTTACCTAAATAGGACTAAAACATAATGACTTTCCCAATATAGGACCATATGTTTTTATTTTCCAATGTAGGACCTTTGGTCATTATAAAATAGTCATTATTCAACTAAATGTCCATCATCACTTGGACATTATTCTTCTCACTAGTCATTATTAAGTCGTATTTACGGAATAAAAAAGTTTAAGTCCTACATTGGGAAATGACTTATGTTTTAGTCCTATTCAGTGCAAATTTCACATACTACTCGTTCCCTCAAAAACACAGAGATGATCATTTAATGACGGAGGGAGTATATATGAGTAAACATGTTTCATACCTGCCATTGTTTAGCTTTGTGGAATTCCCCTGTATGAATACAAGGATCAGATAGAAATAACTCAAATTAGGGGTCAAAATCACATCATTGTTAAATGTGAATCTTCAAATGAGAAGCAGAACACTCAAACAACAACAATAACAACTCAGTTGGATCATCGCAAACATTCAAATACTCCGTACCGTTTGTTTAAGATATTCGGGAGTGTTTAAGGATTAATGCTTGTTTAATTAACTTAAGAATTGCACATATTCCTACCAAGAACGACAGATTTCTTAATTACTCGCACAGTCTAAATAGCTCCTTTTTTCCATTCCACCATTACCCATCAAACCTAACACAGTCTTAGGATGAAAACAGCATAAATCACAAAAGGCAATCTCAAACAATACAAAAAAAAAATTAACTTGGGGATTTGAATTTTTCAATCAATATTGGAAACTTGGGGATTATTCCAATTCGAAAATTCAACAGGTTCTGGAACAAACCCTGGCTCGAGCCGGAAGTAAGAAGGGGTTTAGGGAAAAGTCTAACATCAAATTTTCTGTCTAGTCAATCGTCATAAGAATTTGGGGAAGAAGGGATTATTAGGTGAATACGTACAGGACAGAAAGATTAGGCATAATCGAGTAAAGAGAATAAGAAATTAAAAAGGAAGAATAAATTACTAGGGAGGAAAAGAAAGCTTGAATGGATGGACGACTGATGAAGAAGAAGACGATGAAGAAGAAGACGTGTGATTTGGCGATCCTAAGGAGTATATATAATCCTTTGTGTCCCGGCACCCCAACGTTTACAGGGAGACGTCCTGAAAAGGAATAACTCTGTGATACAATTCCAAAATATCAAAACAATTTCCAGTCACAAACGAAGAAGTCTCCAAGTCGGCGAGGAGAGGTGTCAATTAAATTCAAACACTCTTCTTTCCAACATACGGAGTAATATTTTAAATTTATTCATTTTTTTCAATTTCTCCCCAATTCAAATCATCAAATATATACCACAACACTTCTTTTATGGGTATCTTTCCATAAATAATCCTTTTTTGATCTTCTATCATGTTGGTATTAATTTGAGGGCTAAAAGTGTAATTTCACAATGATAATATATATCTTTTTTGTCATACACAATTCTAAAGGCTGTTCCGTTTGCGTCGTTTGTGAATTACAGTCACTTTTTACGACAACTATAGTCTACAAATGTGATTTTTCGTCAGAATCGTAAGCCCACAATCATAGTCATAATTTTTGTGTTATCCGCTTAACCAATATCAGAACACGTCACTAGACATAGTGTTGAGGTCAAATCAAATTATACTTTTGGCCTTTAAATTAACACTAACACGGCAGAAGATCAAAAAAAGGATCATTTGTGAAAAAGTATCCCTTAAAAAAGGACTACGGAGGTAATATTTGATAACAGGGAGAGTAAATATGATCTAAAATTAAAACGGAACATTTTGGAGCCCGTTTGTTATTGTACGTATTCCATGGCGTGCAGAGAGAGTACGTGAAGTCAACTCAGATCAACAGCCGCAAAGATGGAGGACAAGTCGGATAGTGGACTCCCTCTGGACGCCGTAGTCCTCGAGCAGCCTGCCACCGAAGACCAGCCGCTGCTGCTTGGCAACCGGCCAGCTGGGTACCCTCCAAGTATGTCCTCAATCTGTTCCTTCAACTCAGCAACGGTGTCCGATAAGTTCACCGCCAGGGTAATCGTCTTCCCCGTAAGGGTTTTCACAAAGACCTGAGTCCTTCCGTTCTGCCTCGTGGCACTTTCCGGGAATGACGACGACGACGTACCCGCTTTCTCGCCGGTGAGGGGAATGGAAACAAACACCACTTTCTCGCCGGGAACGGGCGGTCGCGTACTTGCCATGTAATCCAACCCTCCCCTCACTCCTATTCAATTATAAACGCAAACAAATTTTAAAAAAATACATAAAATATATGCAGTCCAAATGAAATTAAAGTTTTGTTTCAAATAATAATAAATGAAATAAGAATAATATTTATGTTGAAAAGAATTATAATTCCATAGTTAGGAATATAAAAATAAGCTTTTATTTCATTTGGAGTATAATTTTATTTTTTACATTTGTTTGTGTTAATATTTGAATACTCCGTACTATTTAATATTTACATTGAAATACATGATTACCCAAGCCACTCCTGTAGATTGAGCCGTTCATTTACATCTATTGAGAAGAGATTTAAGAAATGAAATCTCCAACTTGTTAATGGGTTGTTCCTCCATGATCTATCCCAATTAAATGAATCAACATTCTCCTCCTCACCCACTAGTATACCACTCATCCAACATTGCATTTTTCCAATTGTGGAAACTAAGACCACTAATAAGATTTTTTGGAATTGGACAAATACATGTAGTGATGGTAATGTGATAGTTGATTAACCAAACGAAGTAACTACTACGCTGATTCAAAATGTTCATCACTTTATTTCAAAATGAATATTCTTTTATCCCAAAATGAACACTTGTTCTTCATAGAAAAACGAGTACTACTCTAGATTGCACTAGTCTACCACTAACCCCATGTTTTCGACCAATTGAGATTCCATAGACATGAGGGTTGAGAAGGTTACAACGCAAATATGAATGCTTTTTTTTTTTGTTAAACAAAATCCCTTATTATTGGTCTAGTTAAAATGTCAAGATCTCATAATGCTGCTGCGGAGTCGGAGGGCGACGGTGACGGTGGATTCCTTCTCAATCTTGTAGTGGCCGAGCGTCCGGCCGTCCTCAAGCTGGTGGCGGCCGAAGATCAGCCGCTGCTCCACCGCCGGAATTCTTTCCTTGTCCTGAATCTTCTTCTTCAACTCCTCCACCGTGTGGGATGGCTCCACCCAGGCGGTGATCGTCTTCCCCGTCAGGCTCTTCACGAATATCTGCATTCCCCTGCCCCTGCCGCAGCCCTCCGTATCATTCCCCTGTCGCTTCCTCTTCCTTATACCCGCCAAAATACGCAACATTTCCCTCAATGCCCCCGACAAATCCGGGTGGTTCGACAGCTCATCAATCTCTAAAAGGTGCTTCTCATCCACTCCGACGACCGTGGCCCCGCGGGCCCCACCAATGGTGTACATCAGCTGGCAGAGGGCTTCGAGGCCCTCCTCGTCCGGCGGCCCAAGGGATCTTCTAGAACTTTCCAGAAGCTTCCCAATGAAACCCCGAGCTGTGCCCGGGGTTATCGCCCTCTTCTTGTACAACTCCCCAATTAATTTGGCACTTCCAGTCCTAAACACACCCCTTTCATCAAAATTCTTCTGGCATAAACTCATGAGCAATCCCTTAACTCCAATTCCCTCACCATCACTACCCCACCGAGACGTAGGCATGATCTGGTCTACCCCATAACAGATTTCTGCTAAAGCTTTGCTCAAGCGAGGCACCATTATCGCCTTCTCATATGCTTGCCTTACAAAACTCGCTACAGTGACAACATCCAAGTTGTCTTCATCTTTTGCTTCATCAATTCTTGTTGGAGATGGAATGGCATAGATAAGAAGCGGCTTGGAAAGCAAAGCCGCCTCTTGCAGAAACCAGCGATAGGACTGGTTGTCAGTGAGTGGAACAGAAAGGAACACACTTTTTTCTCCGGGAACTGCCATTGGGTACCTCCCAAACAAGGCAATACGTGCAGGGTAGGTTACCCCATCAATGGGGGCATTGTTCATAGCAGCCTGCACCTTCACAATGAGGTCGCGGAGGTGACAACTGCTACGGCTCAAGAAGCACATAGCCATTGGAGGCTGGGAATAATCAAGAGACCCAATCTCTCCATGCTTTGCCATTTCCCCTCCCCAAAATAACAGCGTAGCAAGTTCATCGCCTTTGCCTGCATTCAGAGAAATCAACAAACGATGAACTCGAATACAAAGATCTTTTTGTGACGGAAAAAGTATATAGAAACAAGGATCTGAGTCTATATATATACACTTGATGCTTAGGTAAACTGTTAGAGTTTATAACAATCATTCCTGGGCCACAACCACAAGCTTGAGCTTTTGGTTGAGTTGGTTCCTTGACATGGTATCAGAGCGTTGATGACTAAGAGGTCACGAGTTCGAAACTCACCGCCACACAGTTTAAAAAAATTAAGGTTTCACGTGCAAGGCTCAAAGAGGTCACGCCTGCACGTGAGGGGGCGTGTTAGAGTTTATAACAATCATTCCTGGGCCACAACCACAAGCTTGAGCTTTTGGTTGAGTTGGTTCCTTGACATAAACCCTATCTTGATTCCAATTTTGACATTATTTTACTTACACAACAGATCCAAAGATAGGGCAGAATGCCAATGTTTGTGAAAAGTTCTATCCTAGAACAAGATCCACATGACATTCACTTTCTCACACAAATTTTAGTTTTGATTAATTAAAAATTAAGTGTTTTCTCGGTAGTAAACAAGTTCTTATTTGGCTTAATCCGCCACCGGATCTAAGGTGCATAGACCTAATCGGGGAGCCCCAAATATGAATCAAATTAAAGGCGTTTCATACCTGCCATTGCTTCCCCTCTCCGATGCAGTTTTCCTCTGAATTAAGAATAATCAAATCTTAGAAAAGACAACAGATAGAATCCTTTACCAAATTCATGGCGATTCTATAAATTAGGTGAAATCAAGTTTTAGAAAAACGAATAAATAAGGGAGATTCAAAAGAGGGATAATTACTGCGGAGGGAAAGAAGGATTGAATGTATGGAGGATTGATGAAGAAGACGATTGCTTTGTTCGCCGACTGCTTTGGCTGAAATTTAAAATCGCATTCGTCTTGAGATTGAAAATATTTCGTCTCTTTCCAAGTTTCGATAGGATGGGTAGGTGTTAAATTCAAATTTACTATTTTTTTTTTCAAATTCGAATTCGCTTGTGGCATGCCCGTTTAAAATTGCTCTCTTGAGAGTTGAGATACGTCAAATTAATTTTGTTTCAATTCGTTTAAAAAGATTAGTGTATACATAAAAAAATAAAACTATAAATTTAAATATTTATATTCCATCCGTTACCATTTTGATAACAATCTTATTTTTTTTATCTTTTCTCAATAATTTTTGTTTTTTTTATTTTGAAAGGTAATTTTTCTTTATTTATATACTTTCATTGATTATTTAATAAAATAAAATATTCTTTTCACCTCTTGTTTTGTAAAACTTTTGGAGAAATCTCTCTAAATAGGATTAAAACATAGAAAAAGTACTAAAATAGAAATCCCATGTTTTTATTTTTGAAATAAGAGTTCGCATTGTGATAATAATGTGTTGGTAATGAGGCACTGTACATGTGCACATTGCTAAACTTTTTACTTCATCCGTCCTAAAACTTTCTTTCCAGAGCACTATTCCAACTTTACGGGAATTTATATGTATTTGTGTTTTTTCATGGCTTATATGATGGAGTAATAATGTACATGATCATCTTTGGTAATGTAAATGCATTTTAACTCCTATTTCGAGAATAAAAACATGAAAGTCTTGTTTTGGTATATTTTCAATATTTTAGTGTATTTTTATCTTTTTCCCAAACTTTTGATGTAATTTATCAACATGTAATTTTTATTTCTTATTGATATACAATTTGTAAATAAAATAATTTAAAAAATCATTAGATTTTACTTCGTAATTCCCATAATAGGACGTTTTGGGATTATTCGATCTACCTAGCAGCTAGTAATTCCCCATAACACGACGGTTTGGGATAATTCTCACTATTCTAATTGTTTTTAATAATGTATTAAGGTGTGATATTTTAGAATTTTGCATTGTCAAACATTATAATAATAAACCTGATTCTATTTACGAAAAAGTGATATCTTGAAATGTCATCTATCTAATTAGTTACCCATATTAATATAAGAAAAAGGATTGCGTTGGGAAGTGAGGACATACATTTGGACATAAATAGGAATAACGACACACATACACATTCAATACTATATATAAAAGGAGAACAAATTAAAGGAACTCTTCATTTCATTGTTCTTAGGACTTCTTACATACAATCAACAATCGTCAAGTCCACAAGCAAAGGATCTAAAAATGGCTGCAGGTATATATATATATATATATATATATATATATATATATATATATATATGAACAAATATAACCTGCTGCTGTTTACACATACACACACACACACACATATAATGTTAAAAAAAGAATATTTTCATTCACTTCATCTATCGTTTCTTTTTTCTTTGAATATATGCAGGCAATAATAATAATAATGGTGATGAAGTTGCAGTGGTGTTGTATTGGGGAGGGGAAATGGTGAAGTGGGGAGACCTGGGCGGCGGCTCTCTTGATTACTCCCACCGTCCAATGGCTATGTGTTTCTTGAGCCGCGGGAGCCGCCGCCGTCTCCGCGACCTCAGTTCCAAAGTCCAAGCTGCTATGAAAGACGGAAAGAACGATGGAACCGGTGTCTCCTTGTTCGGGAGGTACCCGACGACTCTTCCGGGTGGAAAAGTGGTTTGGGTGGCCATTCCGCTCACGGATTACGGTTCCTATCGTTGGTTTTTGGACGAAGCGGCTTTGCTTTCCAAGCCGCTTCATGTCTATGTCGTTCCTTCTGATGAGAAAAGGATAATTATAGATGATAACAGGGAGAAGAAGAAGAAGAAAAGGAAGAAGAAAGAAGAGCATATATGCTTCAATGGACAATGCGCCTCCCTAGGGAAGAGGAAACGAAGAGGGCTAGCTATAGCCATGAAACGCAAAAGGAAAATAGAAATCACCCTAAATAAGACTAAAACATAGAGAAAAGTACCAAAATAGGACTTTCATGTTTTTTTTTCCCGAAATAGGACTTTGCATTGTGGTAATGTGACTTTGCATTGTGGTACTGTGACAGTGTACATGTGCGCATTACCATACGTTTTTGGTAATGTATATGACCATGTTTGGTAATGTAAGTTCTATTTCGGGAATAAAAACATGGAAGTTCTATTTTGGTATATCTTTAATGTTTTAGTCCTACTTTGATTTTTTTCCCAAAAGAAAATGCTATGGGTACACCAAAGGTGTACCCCATTTGTCCCCCACCCCCTCCATTACCACTTAAATAGGCAAGAAATTTAAAAAAAATTAAGTAAATAAAAATAAAAAATAAATGAGTGGTTATGGAGGGGGTGGTGTACAAATGGGGTACACCTAAAGGTGTACCCTTAGCATCTCCCAACGCAAAAAGTTGGAAAAGGCATTCTCCAAAGAAAATTAGAGATAATGTAATAGAAAACTCAAGAGCGTACCAGATTTAGATCACGTGGAACGTCACACCCCGGTCCGACAGGATTGTGAGAGGATAAATCAATATATAATATCAATCTGATTTTTTGAGTGACTATCTCATGCCCGGTACGCACAAGGAGTTATTACAAATAATAGAACTCTCATATTGTCGCTATCGCGACTTGACCCTAGGATCAATGGGCTTGACGTCCTCTCCTTTGACCAGTTGAGCTATCCGCGGGCTACCAAATTTATATCCTAACTTATACAACAAGTGTACGTATCAGAAACACATATAGATGACAATTATCGATTTGTGCACTGCACATATAATTACTCCCTCCGTCCCCAATTTGATTACAATTTTTTTTCTCTCTCCTCTCGATAACTTTTGTTTGTTTATGCGATTTCATCAAGTATTTGATAAAATAAAATATTCTTGTCACCTCTTATTTTGTAGAACTTTTGACGTAGTTTTTTAATATGTAATTTTTATAACTTATTGATATACTAATTTGTAAATAAAATGATTTCAAAAAGTAGGAAATTTTACTCCGTAACCCGCAATTTATAATCAAATTGGGGACGGAGGAAGTATTATTTCTGTGTTGCGATACACTTGATGTACGTCTAAGTTGGGATACAAATAAACTTGGTGTACAAAATCAAATGGTTCTTCTTTAGTTTTAAATTTAATCTTAAACTTATGTTCTACTCTTTTAATCCCGGAATATTTGTCTACTTTTAACTTTTTTTTGTCAAAATAGATAAACTTTGACCTCAAATTAAATAAAAATGATATTAGATATTGATATAAAAATATTTTCATTAGATTTATTATAAAAATTATTTTTAAATTATCATTTTTTTCTAATTAATATATACAATATATATTTTATTTAATTATAGATCAAAGATTAAAAATATGTGACTGAAAAAAGTCAAAATTGACTCAACTATTTACTCTTTACTATGCTTGCGCAAATGTGTTGTGTTAGACGAGGAAGGCACATTTCATTCCAATAATAACAAAGAAAAACCATACACACAGTTATTATACAAACCTTGACTCAACTATGCTACACAAACTCCTACCCAAATTTGCCCATTTTTCCTATGGCAATCTGGAACCACACTCATCTCCTCTTTGCATCAAACACACGCGCTTTAGTGCGCTTAACTCTTTCTTACAGAACTTGCAACGAACGAGCGGTATTTACATATTTTAAGTGAAAGAATCCGACTTGCTCCTCAATCAACGAGTGCTTGATGCGGTTCCAAGCGGACCCCTCCTCGCATTCACTCTTGTGGTGGAGGTGAGAACAAGAATGATACCTTTTAGAATGAATAAAAAAGATTCAAGGGTATTTTGATAATTGCACATTCAGATGGGTTCTGCTGTCCTGATGCATCATCTGGTTTTGTACTGCCTTCACAGCTGTCACTCTTGCTGCAGTTGCCGCTTTATTGGCAGTTGCTACCGCTCTTTTCACTCTCTCTTCCACCTTAGCCACGTTGTTGGCTTTCTCGGCAGCTCGGATAGCTTCCTATGAGAAAGAAATGCGGATCACAAACCTCATTAGAATTCATTTAACCAAGATAAATCTGCAATTGTAAAGTGCCGGTGTTTCACAAATTCTTCAAACAAATGCCGCTTCTTGTTCTAGAAACACCCCCAATTTGGTTACTTGGGGACGTCCCGACACCTAGATTCTTTTTAGAACTTGAAAAAGTTAGTGTCTGAAAAAAGGTTGTTCGATTACCTGAACAGCGTGCAACACCTTGGAACGGTAATCTGACGAAGGTCCACCAAGGACACCGCTTGAGACACCAAGAACCCCATTTTGCCAGTGACCTGACTGAGTTTCCCCATTTCTGAAAGTATATGTGCCAAAACCTTGCCTCCTTCCCTCATGCCAGGCTCCCTCATATCGATGTCCATTTCCAAATCTGTACACCCCAAAACCATGCATCTTGTCTGCAAAATATTCTCCGGCATATGTATCTCCATTCCTGAAAAAACAAGAAACAATGGATTGAATAGTTCTTCTAGAAGCTGGATCGAGCATATACATTATAGCAGGGTCTATTGAAAATTTTTCAGAAACAATTGCCATTTAACACGTTTTCTTTTCCCTACCAATTTTACCCTTTCCAAACATAGAATAAAGATGGCTGCTTAAATTGAAAATGATAACTGGTTATCACACAGAAGTGCAAATATTTTTTTTTCCACAATCTTAACTGAAGAATGAGCTCTTAGGTGTACTTTGGTGGTACAACATAGCATCAAATGCAAGTAAAACAAATAGAGTACTAACTCTGTCCCAAAAGAATAGAGCTTCATTTGTAACGCTTAAATGAGTAGTGCATATATGACTCTCTTTTGGAGGGTGGAAAAGAGCATATTTCTTGCACAAATTTAAATTACACATGCAGTTGATTACATTGCATTTCGTGAGTCTTTCAAAACTATACCATTGTGTCAATAAACACAAAGCAGTTACTAAATACAGTAAGAGTGTAGCTGTTTAAAACATCTACTTTAAATTATTAAGAGAGAAAGGGAACTAGAAATGCTTGCTTGGTTGACAAATGCAAAAGAATAATAACCAAAACTATATACCATATACAAAAAATAGTTAAGAGATCATCTCTTACATTGGTGCTAAAACAACTCTCGGATAAGCCACAATTGCTATATTTATATAATCCAACAAAAACCATTCTAGTGAATCAAACCAACAAGCTAAAATCTAATGTAAAGATGCAACAACAACAAAAACAACAACGAACCCATTAGAATCCCACAAAAAGTAGAGTATGGGGAGGATCCCACAAGGAACTAATGTAACATTCAGGCAATAAATGAAATACCTGAACTGGTAAGTGCCAAGGCCATGTTTGACACCCCACTTGAATTCCCCAACATAACTACTCCCATCCTCGCAAGTATGAACGCCCTGCCCATGACACTGCCCGTTACACCACTCGCCAGCGTACACATCTCCAGTGTAAGACCTATAGAGTCCAACTCCATGCCTCAAACCCTGCCTATACTGTCCCCGATATCGGCTCCCCTTTGCCCATGTCTCGACTCCATACCCATCATACTTCCCATCCACCCAATCCCCTTCATAACGTCCGGTCAGGTGATAGTAATAAACCCCACTACCAGAACACTTCCCCTTGTGGAATTCTCCCTCATACACATCCCCATTGCTATACTCCTGAACCCAACAGCCGGAATCCGGCCTTCTTTCCAACTTCTGTTTTGACCCAATTGACCAAACAACAGGGGTGTGATCCCTTGTTGTGTTAGGCTTAACTCTTGCCACGAATTGGCGAATAGCAGGAAGCCATGGGAGGGCTAAGCTGAGTGCAACCAAGAGGAGTAAAACGGATACGATACAGACAATGAAAAAGAAGAAATTGCGGTAATAAGATGTGGTCAGCAGATAAAAAGTGGGCAAAGAAAGCAGTATAAACAGCTTCATGTGGACTCTAATCCATGACGCTCGGCACGAATGGTGGAGGAGCCTCAGAGTGATTCTCTTAGTAGCTAAAAGCAGTGGGAGTGAGCAAGAGCAGAGGAAAGACGGGCTCGACGAAACTCTGAAAGGATTATTATTGTTGTTGTTGTTCTTGTTGTGATGGAGAGATGATTGAGTTGGGGAGCGAGAAAGAGAAGAGCTTTGGGGCATCAGAGGCCTTTTGTGGGGAGTGTAAGAGAATAGGGTCTCATTCTTCTCCGTTTGAATCTGATGGGTTTCCAGATCGGGTTTGGGGCGAGTTAACTCAGTGGTGTCGAGAATCTGCGACTGCGGCGGGTGGCGATGGGGGACGTTATCCGGCGAAACGACGACAATTTCTCCGACTTTCTTCAGATGCATCTACAATCTAACAAACAGAAGAGGCAATAGTGGAAGGGAACGAGGCTGGTTCTGTTCAGAGAACCTGAAAAATCGAATCTGGAGATCGGAATCTGCCAAACGCGGCCTTCGTCAGCCAACTGCTGCGGAGAGTTTATAGTGACGCTCGCTCAAAGGAGACTGGTTCCATTTCTGCGGTCTACGAGAAGGACAGAAATCCATGGCGGGGGGTTAGGGTAGGGCAACTGTATTTTTTTCATTTTCAGCAGCGTTGAAAAAATTGAAAAATGGGGTTTTTTCTTCTAGGCCCCAGGAATAGTCTGTATTTGCATATCGGTTCTCCACTTCCCACCTCTTTAATTCCATCCAAATTTCTTTTTTTTTTTTTGAGACATACTTAAAATGATGTTATTTTTTATTCCACAAAAAAGTATTCTCTCCGTTCTTGAAAACACTTCTTATTTTTACTAAGTTAAGGTAAGAAAATTGTTTTAGTTGACTTCTAATTTTTTCTCTTGATGTGATGAGAAAAAGTAAAATGTGACATATAAGATAAGATAAAGTAAAGGTAAAAGTTATTTTTTTAATAGAAAGTGAAAGTATTTTGGTGGGAGAGAAAAAAATAAAAGATGAAATATTTTGGAAGGAGTATGTATGGAAAATGAATTGATATAAACCATCTGAATTGGTCGGGTATAGTTCGGTCGGTTGAACAAAAAAAATTAAAGAAGGGACAAGGAGGTAAAAAGAACTCGATTTCTAATAATTGCATTGAGATATAATTATGATAAACATATGATTTTGCAAGTACCAAGTATATAACCATGGTTTCTGAATATACTCAATTTATTACTTTTCAAGGAACTATCCGAGTGATTTTAAGAGCCCGAAGGATGGGGCCAATCTTTTTTTTTTTGAATGGATGGATACAAATCATTTAAAGAGACACCTAATCTTTTTAATTACCCAACAAATTAATACCGAATACTTCTTTCCTTGTGAAATTAGTAACTCCCTCTCAGTCCAAAAAAAAAAGTCTAATTGCTATAGAGAATTTTGAACTTGTGAGTTGTGATAATCTTGTATGCGTATTTTTTTATTGTTCAATAATTGACAAAGCAAATTATTCTTCTTATCATTTTTTGAAGCGACTTTTGAGATCTCTCTAAATTGAATTTTTGTAGTTTTTAAGGAAAATTATAATAAAGTGGAAGTTCAATAAAATACTCTTAATAAAATTAGGTAAAATATATTAAATTAATTGGGTAAAGAGTAATTGTGATATCAGAATTGAACTTTTTTGTCTAATTGAGCAATTTTTTGGGCATAAATTACATATAATAAATAAGTGATGTAAAAAATTAATATATCGAAACTATATTGTACAATGAACACAAATTTATGAAACTATATTGTAAAATGAACACATAATTCTTCACAATTTATGATCAATGTGTAAAGCAATATAACCAAAAAAAATAAAATCCTAAAGATCTTTTTGAGACGAAAGGAGTAATTTATTCTTCTTTATACTTTCTCTATCCAAAAAAAAGGCTCACAATTTAACTTGGCATAAAATTTAAAAAATAAAGTGAAAATGTGTGTTTGTAAGGAGCCACTCAAAGTTTTCTGTAAAAAAAGAAGATTCGTGTTACACTACTTTGTAGAAGTACACAATAATTTCAACTTTAATTGAACTATACAAATCCATTTGACAATAGTTTCAGTATTTATCTTTACAAATGGAAAAACCTTTTAGATGGAGGGAGCACATTGTTGGGTCAAAACAGTATGCCTAGTGTTGGCCATAACTAAATTTTGAGGAAACCACCCATTCTTGGTTTGAAAATGTTGTGGTTCCAAAAATGTGAAAGCTTACACACGTTTCTAGAAACCTTATTTGCTTCGCATTAAAATGGTCCGACCAAAGCATTGGGATGACTTTTACAGCATAGGTAATGTTGTGACAATTCTGTTGGTTGGGTTAAATCGCATTGCCAATAAAAGTATAAAACATTGTCTTTGGCTGCCCATTCCTCAATGCCTAATGAAATATAGATATATAGACTGCTCCGGGTGGGATCTATTGTCCCCCTTTCCCTGTTTTAATCCACCTTTCACCTCCAAATTAATACCGCGGTTTCGATTAGTGTTAGCGTTTTAGATAAAGTTGTAATGGCGTGGATTAATTCTGAAAGCGCTAACTCTAAAGTCTACCGTTGTCAGACGAAGCTAATGTCAGACGAAGGCGCGAAGCCTAAGTAACACGGAGTAGTTTTTTATACAAGAAATATTATAATACTAGGTAGCTCAAGTGGCAAAAGAACTTTCATGTGGGGAGAAGAACCCAGATTCAATTGTCATAGGTGACAATTCCCCTTGGGCCAAGATCGACGAACGAAGAAAGATCTGGAACCTCATGGTTCACACTAAAAAAAACTTCTTATCTCTCAAAAAGCTTCTCAATTACAAACAATACATTGAAAAAATTTCTCAATCATGATTCATGCGACCAAACTTTTGTTTAGTTATTACCAACTCAAGAAATCTCAAAAATTTCTTTAATGCTTGTCATTCATTCCTTTTCTTCGCATAACATTACTCTGGGTATCCTCAATATTCTAGTAATAACTCTTAGGTCTCACATTATCTAAAATATAACATCGGGTACTTTAAATTTTCTGGTAAAACTCTCAGGTCTCACATTATCAAAAATATACTTCGGGGGTCCTTAAAGTGTATTATATTATATTTCAAGGATACATTTGTCTATATAGAAATTAGGACTGAAAGTCCATTTATTTTGACAAAATGAAGGATTTTATTTAAATTAAATAAAATGATAATTATTGATGTAAAATTTAGTATTTATCAAAGTATCAGCTTTTAATCCTAACGACCAATTAGACAAACTGTATCCTCAAAATACATTACCACTAATTTTAAGGACTCGGAGTTTGTTTCAAATAATGTGAGATCTGAGACTTCTTACCAGAAAATAAAGGATATCCCGGAATACACTTTTCTTTAATATAATATATTTTTTCTATAAATTAGAGTCAAAATTTACAAACTTTGACCAAGAAAAATCAAAAATATGATGGGCGGGGGGGGACATTTGTAAAGATGTACTCCCTATTTATTTACTCCGTATTTTTTTCCTAAAATAATCAAGTAATCTAAAACATGATGATACCAACAGTGACCAAGACCACAAGTCCACAATGTCAAAAGGGACCTAAAATGGGGACGGGGTAGAGTGAAAGGTGCAAAAATGTGACAAGGGCCGTGGTGGGATTGGACACTGCCCTTATTGCAACTTTGAAAAGAAAAGCACCTCCCCAATGGCATGGGGTTGTCCTTTACCCAAATAGTTTTTTTTTTTCAAGAACCCGTCCATTAAAAAAAAAACCTAAATTTCCTATTTCTTATTTCGTGTGATCCAAGATAAACTCTTATTTTCTTTTAAAGAAAAATTGTGTAGTTCGCATTATTTCTCTCACATAGACTTCGATCACACAATTTCATTTTGAGACGTCCTAGTATTCGATCGTATCGTTATGTCATAATTCCAAATAATTAATATCAATCAAATGCAAAGTAATGATGATTTATCTCAATAATAATTTTTTGTGTTGGGGGGATTGGGTGAAGCCAATGATTCATTGTTTTATAAACTACTTGTGCTTCTTTTAATAGTGAAGCAGTAGTCAATCAATGCAACTTTCAACACTCATCATCATGGGTAATCCAATGAAACAGTCGCTCTATATTTTAAACATGGGGATTGGGTTGCATACACAATAACCTGTGGTGCTTGAACCAGAGATCTCTTTGGAAACAATCTCTAAATTTTTGAGTAGGGGTAAGGTCTACGCACAAACACTCTCCCTAGACCCTACTTTTGTAAATTCAAATGGGTTGTTGGGTACCGAGTGGAAACTGGTCTTACAAGTAACTAACACCTAATCAACTAAGTGAAGTGAACTACATTGAAGACTCTGTTAAATTGGTTTCCAATGCTTCAATTCAACATCCCATTACCATCACAGCTTGAAGTATAAGCACTCATATACTACTGGGGTGGGGGTGGTCAAACTCACAAAAAGATGAATTCAAAGCAAAAAGCAGACAAAAGTACTTGACCTGATTCCAACTATTACATTTACAATGCACACAATGATCATGACGAAATCAAAATGAAGAGCTGCCAAGAAATCAAGTACTACGTTGTTGATACTTGAGAGTGCAAGACACAAAAACAGTTAAATAACTGCATAGTTGCTGAAGTAAAAACCTTACCGGTCTTTCAGATGTCATCAAAGTACTTCTCTTCGGCATCATAATTGGCTTCTTTGAGCCAATGATCATCCAAGCTTTCGTCCTCGTCAATTTTCGAGTAATCCCAGTTATCCACCCCTAGTAAAAATTTGTGTTGCATGATGTTTGTAAACTGGTCCATTCGATCTTGCATATCCTCAGCGGACAAGATATCTACCTCCGTAGGTTTCATGGTAGCAGGCGGGAGGTTGCTGCTGCTATCATGACCGCCTGAGTGTATCTGGAGATTTACAAAGAATAATCAAAACTAGTAAGAACAAATATGCCTCTGGAATTCTGATTTGAACCGAAAGAATGGGAAGAACTGCTGAGTGGTTGCATCAAATTACCAAATAGGGAAAATCAAACCTTTAATCCATTTGTTTGACGTTATGTAATTTGAGGCATACATATTTTGTAAATGCAATGTCTCAAATGATATTGTACATGGGATACACCTAGTTCACCATTTACTATTGAGGGCATTCCCAGCAATATAGAATGCCGAGAACGATCCCCATAAGCCCTAACATTCTAAACAATGATTTTAACATGAGGGATTAATTTAATCTCAAAGTCTTAATTATTATTACAATTGAGAGACTAAATTCACAAATTTTGAAATGCCACATACTCCCTCAATCCCAAAATAAACTTAAGTGTTTGACAAAACGGAGTTTAAGAGAAGTGTTGAAAGGTAAAGATGGGTGATTTGAATAAAATTATAGAAAGCCAGAAAGGAGAAGGATTGTGAACCATGTCTTCCATTCATAAACAGGATGTGAAATAAGAAAAAGGAGAAGTGTGAAATTATTTTTGATACAACCAGAAAAGGGAAGTGTGAAATGTATTTTGGCAAAGAGGGAGTATTAGATAGATAACACAGAGTATCAAACAACCAGGGACTAAATGTTTGATTTTCATCATCAAATGGGCATGAACTCCATGAAGTGATTGTACCCTAAAATAACGTAGACAATAGATTAATAGAATATCCATAATTACACCATACTAAGTGTGCCCTTAAAATCTTGATTTTCTTCAACAATTGAAGATTTATGTTCATGCACTTATAGGCATGCATGTAAGAAGAAGAAAAAAGATTAGTATAAAAAAGTTGAAAGCACCATAGTCCATAGGTAATTGTGCCTTTAAAATAATTGACTTTCTTCAACAATTGAGAATTTATGTTCATGCACTTATAGGCATGCATGTAAGAAGAAGAAAAAATATTAGCAGAAAAAAGTTGAAAGAAGTGTCTACATGCTTCTTGGTCATTGAACTATTCAAGGGTTTTGTTTGGTTGAAAAGCACAAAATGCATGTTCAAGGCCAATGAAAAGCTACCCAACATGGAAGAATGAACACAACATGTTAGGCTTTATGCTCCAAGTACGGAACCACAATGCTACCAAATGTATATCTAGGAAAAGTAAATGCAAACACATCCAAATGTAGGTAGGTTTAGTCCAAGGAAACTTAAAATGTTGTTATTACCTCTAGTCCATCTGCCATAGTGTTCTTTTTGTCCTTTTCGTCTTCTTCTCCTGAACCCTTCTCTTCATCACCATCGTCATCATCTTCTTCTTCATCGTCATCATCATCATCATCATCATCATCATCTTCTTCTTCTTCTTCTTCCTCGGCTTCATCTTTAACCTCCTCTTCATGAGCATCCCTCCCAAACCCTATCCAATCACTTTGAGCCACGCCCCGTTTCTGCTGCTCATTCTTGATTTTCTCCACCAACACTGCCTCCTCTGACAGCCTCATAAGTGTCTCCGACCATCTCTCCCCGGGCCTTGCCATTCTCCTCCCAACGGGGTCCTGAAATTTCCCAATATACTCATGGTGCAAATACGGCTCCCTTTCCCTCATTGCATCCTCCGAGAAGTACTGCCCTCCACTAACCAACTTGTCCATATATGCCCTCCTCCGGTTCTTGACCTTTGCTGATCTAGACTTCAGTTCTGCTTCAGTCGGGCTAATCAAACTACGTAGATGTTTTAAATGCCAATTAATTTCATAATCGTCCTTTAACACCTCAAATTCTCTAAGCTCCTCCTTTGTCAAAAGTGATCCATAGCGCTCTGATATGATTCAAGGCCAGTAAGACAACTTTTTGCGCATATATTCATTCAATTGTTCCTAATATAATCACTAGGATTCTATTTTGTGGCACAATTTTCATACAATTAGAATTCAAAACTATAAAAAACAGCCAAAAAGCACAGATGAAAAGTGAACAGATCTGGTGATCTGGATGAGAAATTAGTCTGAGGAAAATAGTAGAGCAGTAATACCTAAGAATAGAGGGGCGTCACGAGAGAGAAGGTCGAGGAGGAGGGACTTCCGGCAGGATGAAGTGGCGGTCGACGACTTGACGGCGAGGGGGAAGTATAGGTTCTCGAGCCGCGACAGCCGATCGGAGATCGTCTCCATCGTTCCGCCGCTCACGGTTTCCGCCATCGTTCTCTGCTCTACCATCTCTTTGTTGCATCTTCTAAAGTTCTTGAGCTTTTCGTAATCACTCAATCATACGGCGTCGTTTATGTTATCATCAAGTCACCAACCCTTAATGGACATGTTTGGACCTCTGTTAGCTTATTCGGATACGAGTATAATACGTCTATTCGTACGTTCGTGTATAATACGGATCAATTTTTTAAAATACGTCTTATTATACATTTTATACGTTCGGAGTACGTATACGGATACGTTCGCGTATTATACGTTTGGTTTTTCAAAAATACGGCTTATTATGAATGCATATATTTTTAATAAGAAACACATTTTAAACTTTGAAATTGAATACAAATACATCATAAAGTTCTAAAAATTTAACTAGCACTATGATTTACTCCCTCCGTCCCTAAATAAACTTCCGTTTTTGACTTTTTGAGGATTTAAGGGAGGGATATTTTGGTGTTGACTTTCTAAAAATACCCTTGATGTGATTTATAATAGTAAGATATGATATGTAGATTATTAGTAAAAAAGTAAGGGGTAAAAGGGGTTTTTTAAGGGAAAAGAGAAGTTTATTTAGGGACAAAGAAAAAACGAAAGAGGAAGTTTATTTAGGGACGGAAGGAGTATTTTTTATCCATTTTTCCATGTGTACCCAAAGGAGATCTTTTAATCTAATTATTATTCTGTACTTCCACAAAATGTATTCAAAGTAAGAACACATTCTGAAAAATGAAGCCAACATTTAGATATGAATAAAGCATTTAAGACATGACAAAATTTATATTATTAGACAATTTATGTTTTACAAAATTGATTAAATGTTTATCGTGAATTTAAAAGGAAGATTTAAGTCTCTTTATAATTTAAATATGAACTTACTAAATATTGTGTTACACAANTTTTTTATTTTTAGAATACAAAAATTTAGGTACGAACTTAGATTTTTTGAATTTAGATTATACAAATAAAATCAAATTTGTATTTTTAAATGTGGAAAAATATTTAATCTTAAGAACTAAATACAAAAAATTGATCACGTTTTCAAAATCTAAACAAATAGAGAAAATGTTGTTCTCTACTATTCGCTAGTGCAGATGCAATGTTGAACTTTCAGCCGGACGAAGTCGAAGAGACTGGTAGAGTGTGGGTGACAATGGGTGACATTTTATTAACAAAAGATATTGATGGATGACTTGAACTACAATCTGATTTTTAATACTTTTATATTAATTGAATCACCAAATTTTATAGATTTGTAATTTTGCAGAAAGACAATCAATTTATTTGATCTCATCTAAATTTTACCCCAATGATTTTGCAATATAATACATATAAAATTCGTAAATACGTTTGGGGTCAAAAATACGCGTATTATACGTTCGTCCCATTAAAAATTCGGATTCGGGAGTATAATACGTGTATCATACGTACGAGTGTATAATACGCGTATTATACGCGAATAAGCTAACAGAGGTTTGGACATTGGATTTTGGATAATTTTAAATTATTTTTATCAAGTTTAGCTTATTTGACCAACTGAAATATTTGGCAGATACGTAGTATTTGATTGTATACTTTTATTGATATTCTGATAAAATAATATATTCATCTCGCTTCTTGTTCTATAGGAAGTAGGTTTATTTTTAAAAAATAAATCGTGATGTTTTTTTCTAGACGGAAGAAAAATTGATAGGTAGTACTACTTCCATGTTAGAAAAGATTGTCATGGTTACTATATTGGTCTCTCGATAATGTTTGTTTTTTACTCATTTTTGGTGATCAATTAGTGAAATAATACATTTTTAGCGCATCTTATTTTATAGAATGTTTAATGTACTTTTGAATAATATAATTTATACTTTTTACTCAGTATTTCTCTATCAATTTATATATAAAATAATTTTAAAAAATTATGATATTTTAGATGTTGTTCGAAATATGGTAAACATTTAGGGTGTAAAATTTAGGGATAGGTTCATTTTTTTAAATGAATGTAATAATGTATGGTGGTGATTTGATGGAGTAGGTGGGGGTGGTGTTGCGCTGCCCATCATATTCCGTCCGGCCACCCTTTGTCAGCATCCACCCACCCACCAACTAAGTGACAAGAGACTATACTCTCATCCAAAAAGAATCAAAATCATAGGGATCATTTTTGTAAAGGATATGTCGATTGTGTAATTTGTGTTTACCGAAAAGAAATAAATAAGACTTTGATTACAGATTGACGGCAGAGAGTAAAGCATGTACTAGGTACTCGTAAAGGTCCAATACTTTGTATTTGTATTGTGGTTTCCCTCTATTTGTATTGTGGTTAATCTCGCCCCCTCCCCTCCCAAAATGCTAATGGTAGCAATTACTTAGGGTCCGTTTGGTATACGGAATTGACAGAATTGGAATTGAGATTCCATGGAATTCAATCCCACAGAATTGTATTCTGTCAATTCCAATTTATTTTTTGCACTATCAATTCCAAATTCACATAATTTTTATGCTACCAAACAATTCCATAGTTTGAATTCAATGTACCAAATGTGTCCTTATCATTTTCCTAGCTTTCAAGTGGGAAAGAGAGAAGAGTTTGGGAGGGGAGGGGGGCGAGATAAGCGTGGGGGATCCCACTAGCGATGGATGATGATGGGCGGGCGGGGGGGCGGTGGTGGTTAGAGTCAACCACTAACCATCTCTTCTACACCCACCAACAACAGTGATGGCGCCCCGCTGCTGTCTACACTAGCCCACCACCACCGCTCCCCCACCCCACCACCCTATAACCTACTCCTCCACCACCTCCTTATCTTATAACCCCCCGCCATTGCTCTGCCGCGACGCAGTGGAGAGAGAGGGCTGATTAGATTCCCGGGTTCATCTTCAACCCGCTTATTCTTTGACTCCGGCGCGTATTATGCCTTTTCCGGCGTCGGCATTCCCTGTTATTCTTGATTCTTCCTCGCCGCCGCTGGAATGAATTTAGGACCCAGACGGGGGTGATCTGGATTCTGTTGGGTTCGTTGTTTTAGTTGGTACCGCCTTGATTGATGTCGTCGACCGCGGACGCTGCGCCGGAATCCGCCGTGGACGTGCTGGCGGTTGTGGAGGAGAAGCCCGCGAGGAGATTCCCGGCGCCGTGCTGGACGCAGGAGGAGACCTTGGCCTTGATCGAGGCGTACCGCGAGAGGTGGTACGCGCTCCGCCGTGGGTACCTCCGGACGGCGGACTGGGACGCGGTGGCTGAGGCGGTGTTCAGCCGCTGCCCCGATGCGTCTCCTGCCAAGACGTCCGCTCAGTGCCGCCACAAGATGGAGAAGCTCCGCCAGCGCTACCGCGCCGAGAAGCAGCGGTCCCTCTCCTTTCCAGCCGGATGCTTCTTCTCCAACTGGTTCTTCTTCGAGAACATGGACGCCATGGAGAACGGGACTCAGGTCTCTGCTGCTAGATCCAATCCGGATCCGGATGAACAGACCAATCCAGGTAACAATTCCTTTGGTTTCAAAACCCTAATTGATCAGGGCTTGCTGAAATCAAAGCCTAACAATTCCAGAAAACTCACAAAACCAGCAGATGATTCAAACCCTAATTTTGGGCCTCCAGTCCCAAATGGTTACTTGTCCTATTTCGACGTCGCAAGCAGCAAGAAACAGCAAGTAGAAGCGCTCCCTTTAGAAAATGCCTTCCCCATTAGAACCCGAGTCGAGTCGATCCCACTGGCTATTGGATTCCACCCAAAGAGAAGTGGGGAGCTGAAGAATGGATTCAACAGAGGACCCAATCCAAATTTCACAGAGTACGATGAAAGAAATGATCCGAGCGAAGAATATCTAATGAGGGTGTTGGAACAAAGAAATTCAAGTCATATGAGGGGAAACTTCATGGAAGGCTCAAATCTTGACAGGGCTGTGTCTGGTTTTCCCAGGTCAGGGGACAAGAGCTCCGGCGGGAGTGGTGGGGGGCTGAAGAGGGAGAGGGAATCAAGCGATTCAGTGGACCAGATCGCTTCGTCCATCAGGTTCTTGGCAGAAGGGTTCATCAAGATTGAGAAGATGAAGATGGAGATGGCGAAGGAGATTGAGCAGATGAGAATGGAGAGGGAGATGAAGCACAGCGAGATTATTCTTGAATCCCAGAAGCACATTGTGGGTGTTTTCGGCAAGGTGTTGAGCGAGATGAAGAAGAAGAACAATAAAAAAGCCAAGACATTTGCCTCTCAAGGAGAATCATAGATCATATACACAGCCCATTCTTGGAAATGCTGCATCTCTGTTGGTAATTTTTTTAGTAACTTGCCCCTCCTCTATTCACAGATACATCAAAACTGGAACAAATATGGACATACATCATGTCTACATTCATTCATTTTTCATGTATCAAGAAAGTTATACGGGTCAGTTGATAAAAGAACGGAGCGAGTGTATGATACGAGGTATGAGATATGATTTGGGCTATATATATTTATGTATAGCTTTTGTGTTGTAGCTATGAGAGTCCATATGTATCATAGTATAAAAGGTGGTCTTGATTCCTGAAGCTCATTCATTGTAAACTGCAGCTTCTGAGCATAATGATTTGAAGTTGAGTTAACATTATGGGAGGTTTCTTTGAATTTGATCAATGTGAAATAAGTATGGAGTTATCTTTTACATTCTTGCAAGTGTATTTCATCTTGAGAATTGAGCCTTGAGGAATGAGGATTATCTTGTCGTAATTTGTTAGATTATAAAAAAAAACTTTTTTTGGAGCTATAACCACAAGCTTGAGGTTTTGGTTAAATCGATTTTTTTGATGTGATATCAGAGCTTTGCTAGCTAAGAAGTCACGAGTTTGAAACTCACCATCACATAATTTAACAAAATTATTACTCACGTGCAACTATGCAAGACTTGAGTAAAAAAATAAGTTTCATCTGCACGTCAAGGTCACAAGTACAATTTGCTTTTGTTTGAGTTGATTCTTTAATAGAAATGTCATTAACTTGTATGGGTTATATGGCAAGTGAGGCTCCTTTGTTTTGGAATCAAGTTTTTGAGTTTATGGCAAGGCAAATGCCTGCCATCCCTTGCCACATACACAGTAAGCCGCAAACTAAAATTGACATGTGTGGCTTGTTTGTTTCACCATGCCTTCCAAACTAGTACGGAGTATTTTTAAAAAAAAAGACAATTAAAATAATTTTTAATTATTAAAATATGTCAAAAAATATATAAAAAGTGACAAAAAAATGACTTGTTACTACATGACATGTCACTCTACTTACTATCTACACGTAGACTCAACTCTATTTGATGGGTTAAAATGTTCCACATAACTATGTAACATTCCATTTCTTTTCTTGCCATTGCTGATGCTCTAAAGCAATATATTTATTTGATGTGAACCATTTAAAAAGAGCAATAACTTGATAATGGTCATTATTCTCCCATACGGGCCAACACGAACAATAAAAATCCCATGGAAATAGAGTGTTTCTAAAATATTGGGTTCCTATTAACATCTTTATACAACAAATAACGCGTGCGAGTTTTACCCAGAGCTGCATACCTGAAGAATGGAACAAACATGTCACTACATATACTCCTCTAAAAAGTGTCTCACTTTGACTCATAAAGTTTAAAAATAATATTAAAAAATACGTAGTCGGGATTTATGCAAAAGAAAGAGAAAAAACTCTACATTCCTTCGAAGGAATGTGTGTTTTTTTAAAACATACAAGAAAAACGAGATAATTATTACACGAAGAAGGGAGCACTGCACTTACCATTGAGGCACAAATGGCGCCATCCAAATGGCATCCCCTGCCTCAACAGGATACCTGTCATCAGCAAAGTATAATTAAGAGGGGATGAAACGTCTGTTCCGTTCAACTTATTTTTTTCAGCTTATTACTTATTCTTAATAAGATTAGATCAGACCATATCTTCAAAAAATCAAACGAACGGAACGCACTTGAAGCCCACACTATTGTTAAGGGGATGAAGCCCACGTGAAATGGATTGGGTTTGCCCCGGCCCAAAAGTGAGCTAAAATGGGCTCGTTTCATGTTGTTTTGCTTCTTACCAGTTATCACCAAGTCGATATATACCGCGACCCTCCAAAAGCAACAAACCATGCTGGTTGTAATGGACCTCCTGCCCCCCAGAAAACAAAATGCTAATAAAAGCCACTAATGAAGTCCTATAGTTAGCATTAGAATGACCTTTCAAAACAGTGGAAGATGCCAACAGCTTTCGAGTGCTATGAGGAAAGCCTATACACATACCTTTACATTCAGGAACTCCCCAGGTTGAAAATCCATGATCTTGAAAGATGGAGGAGATGAATGATAAAACGTGATTAAAAGATCGTAGAATTGATAATGTAATGATTCCAGCGAGCAATACTCACGTGAATATTGAAATCGTAATCTAAAGATGTGGGAAGAAGCTTCCTCAGTTCAAAGACCTGAAAAGTAATGAACAAGAAGAATGAAGTGCTCCATAAAAACAAAGTCTTTAACTTGATGACTGGGATATTCTACTGGGTTGTTGTTGTTGTACAAATTACGAATTGTTTTAGGGTCGGTTTGGAGAAAAAAAACTGATTTTTTTACCTCGCCGGGGGTTTCAAGGAGGGGTTGACGGTCTGTTGAGCCAACAATCTCTCTGCTGGCATGATTTTCTATCTTGGAATATCTGAAGGAGAACAAGACTTGAGCCAGCAGTAAAAATGGGGTAGCAATAATTTATTTATTTTTTAACCAAATGAACTAATGGAATATAGAGTGCATTAAAAAATGTGAATGCCAAGGACTTCAAGAAAACCTTCTCTCGAATACAACAAGGGTAGCAGATACATCAGACTTCACAGTGTGTTCGGCATCCGGAGGCAAATATGCATAAGAGTCCATCTGCATTTTATACTTCAGTCAGTCAGTTTATACATGATTGTTTGTATTCTGGTTCCAATATTACCCTACCCCCCCCTCCCACGTCACGGTGAAACTAATGTTTTCCCATGAGAATCAGAACCAAAAGCACAATGTTCTTTGGGGCATGGTAAATAGTGGTAAATAGTGGATGTCTGGAAAATAGTTACCTTCAGAGTGTGGCTTTTTCCGGATGCATTACTCATAACTACATTTCCATCAACCACAAATATAAACCTGATTACAACAAGAAAAACAACAACAAACCCATTAAAATCCCACAAAAAGTAGAGCGTGGCGAGGGTGTGTGTAAGCAGACCTTACAAATATCAACCAGATTGGCAATAGTAAATTGTGTGTGAGAGCAGAGAACAATTGAAGCAGTTTGTTTTTTTACTGAAAAAAGAAAATCACGAAAGTATAATTATAACAGCCTTCCCACCTTTCAACACCAGCTGGAGGAAGCCCGGATATTGAATTTTCTAGAAAAGAAAGAAGTCGGGGAAAGACGCTGGTTAAACAACTTTGAACATTTTTCGTCAAGTTGAACAAAAACAAGCAATTACAAGTGCAAATTCAGCTGGAAAAAAGTAAACAGCCAAACCAAACCTTGCATCTTTGCCAAGTACATAGCAAAATGTGATCCCATTTCGGGCGTGATTAGGAACGCTGCAAGGGTGTTTGTCCTGCAGAGGTAATATTTCATCTTTTTCAAGTAACCAATCAATCAATCAGAATTATCTAAAGAAAGAATCAACAGTAGATTCAAATTGTTTGGTCGGGCATACCAATCCGGTAAAGGGCTGAACACATGACTTTCAGGAGTGATCAAAGCATGGTCTCTCTTATACACACTCCTTGTAAAACCTGGCAAGTCTGTATATATAAATACCCACAATCACTTTTCAGCCATATATCTCAACTTCAAACACTTCTATAGTCTATAGTAGAAAATGATTCACCCAATAATTCCTAACATAATTTTTTTACTTTTTACAGCTTGTGGTTGTGGCCCAGAAATGATTGTTATATACTCTAACACGCCCCCTCACGTGCAGGCGTGACCTCTTTGAGCCTTGCACGTGAAACTTTAATTTTTTTTAAACTGGGTGGCGGTGAGTTTCGAACTCGTGACCTCTTGGTCATAACGGCTCTGATACCATGTCAAGGAACCAACTCAACCAAAAGCTCAAGCTTGTGGTTGTGGCACAGGAATGATTGTTATATACTCTAACAGGATGTTAATTGAGAAGGGGAAAAATGAAAAGTAAATTCTTGAATTGAAACCAAGGGGAGAACAGACCTCGGAGATGGGAAGGGGAGAGTGTAGGGTTAGTGACTTCCCAGTACAGTGGTTTAGAGATGGAATCAGAATTCGGGAAAGATGGTGCAGTGCAAAAGCCCTCTTCTTGGGCATCTACTGGGTTTAGAAAACCTGAAAGAACCCAATCAAGATTCATATTATTATAACTTATGGGCGCAATAAAGGATATAAAGCAGTGAACTTTTAGATTAAAGGAACGCTTACTTGGAGTTATTGAGAGAAGAAGAAGAAGAAAGAGATGAAAAGATTGCATCTTTGTGATTCTTCTTCTTCTTCTTCACTTGCTGCTGATGATACTGAACTCTTGCGTCAATATTTCCTTGTAGTTGGAATCATCTATCACCATTAACCTATTGGATGTCTTCTGCTTATCATTTTCAAGGCAAACTATCACTCTTATTTTTTTCTTACTTTTAATAATACACCTTCCTCCTATAAAACTCTTCATTATTTGATTAGTTTGGTTCAAATTTATAAATTTTGATTATAAATTACGTTGTATATAAAAGATATACTATACGAGTAATGCTAGAGTTACAAACAAAAAGTTTATAAAATTTACAAACTTACCTTTTTAACTTTTTACTAGAAATAAGATGCATTCAAATAATAAAAGATATTTTAATTTAAAATCCATAAAAAGTAAGTTTGTGAATTATTTGTTTGTCACTCTAGCATTTTTCATACTATATTAAGCTATACTATATATTTTATATAATTAGATTATTTTTAAGATATTGTTATGATATACTCTCTCCAATTATAAATTTCTTTCTCAAATTGACTTTCTTAGTCAAATTTTTTATACTTTGACTGTAAATGTAGGAAAAAACTATTGAATTAACATTTTAATTTAATATCAATAGATTTATTTTGAAAATATGATTTTGAAATTTATACATTTATAATACAATTATATTATGCGAGAAGTCAGGCAAGGCACTTTGAAATGACTTGGTTTAGAAAGAAGGCTTTCACTCGTCCAAAGCCCTTAGGTTCTAGCTTCATTCATTCGAAAGGTCAATCATAGCTGGAATTTCTTCGAATGAGTTGAACAACAGATTCGTTGAATATAGTTCAACTCATTCTGTTCAACGAATCTATATATGTTTATATATAGATAGAGATATTAATGGTTAACTTATTTTACTGAAGATCGTAAAAAGTCAAATTGAGAAAAAATTTATGAATGGAGGAGGGAGTGTCAATTTTTTCATATTCCGTAACATTTGCTTATTTCAAACTATACTCCTTATTTATGAATGATCAAAGTGTATAATAATTTGATCAAAAAGTCAATATGTAATTTTATTGGATGAGGGTAGTACGAGTAGTCTTAGAGCCTGGTTTTATTAAAATCTAATTTGATCTGATCTAGTATCAAATTTGATTGTAGTAATATTTTAAATTGTTTCTAATATGATATGGTCTGGTTTGATACGATTTGATCTGATTACAATATAAATAAATAATACGAAGTGAGTATTAAGAGTATGTTAAAGAGAACATGTTCTTAATATAAAACTCTAATTACTCCTATATTTCTCTATCGTCAAATTATTATTTTACCAAAAACCTTTCACTATTTAACATTTTTCTTTTACCTAACACCTTTTACTATTCAACATTTTTCCTAAAATTGGTTAAATGAAGGTTTGGTGCAATTGACCAAGAATCTCTCTACAACTCCCTTTTGCAAATTACAATGCCAAAATGACCCTAACTATGAAATATGAACCTGAGATAGCTTTACTGAATTCCTTGCCTGGTAAACTCAAATCTTGTGTTGCACTTTTTATACGAGATGTGTCACTCATTTCGATCATCAAAACATGTTAATCAATATTTTTTGTTTGAAAGACACTTGTATTCATGTTTTTAGTGAAAAGGGTAAACATTGAAAATCAGTCAAGTTTAGAGGGATAAATAGAAATATGAATAATGGGGATCCACAACAAGAACAAGAAAATCAGTAGATGCCCACAAAATAGTAGGATCTGAGAAGGATGTAACTTTACCCCTACTTAGAAGTGATTGGGATAAAAATATAAGAAATTTACATATCCATTAATTACCAATTCAAAAAGTGTAAAATGTTATGCTGGACTCTTCTCTAACATAGAGGGAAACCACAATACAAACTTCAAGAACTTGAGAAAGAGCAAAAGTAGAAGCATAAAGAGTTCTCAAGAATTCTTAGGGGTCTCATCTTGCCAAGTTGCTTGCCACTGCTTGTCATAGAAAGTTGTCTCCTCCACCAGCTTTTTGATTGTCTCTATGTCCTCATTCTTTCTGATAAGAAGAACCCCTCCCACAGCTACAAACAATAAGGTTTTGCAGAGAAAATTGTTTGTTTGATCAACGAGGCCAACGCCAGTCAAGGCATCGACAAAGTAGGCCATGAAGAAACCAATCATTGCAGCCCGGCCTGCATAAGATTTCGCCACTTCAGACTTCAGTCATCAGTCAAATCACAGATGATCACATTTGGGTTAGTTACATTTACACCTATATAAGGTCAGATCAAATTACAAAATGGTCCCCTGTAGTTTATGTGCCTGTTTGGTGGCATTATCTTTGGGGCAAGTTTGATGAGGTTTGGAGAGTTGATATGAAATGAATTCTAAGATCTAGAAGAAATTATACAAGTTTGAAATGAAACTTTTTAGAGATATCTGAAATGACAGTTGTTAGTGACATGCGAGGAAGGGGGACATCAAAACACTCTCATTTGTGAGGGCTGTGATATCGGGAGATATCAAATCCGAATCATGTTTAGGCTTCACCACACACCCATAAAAGGGGAGGAGATAAATGTGTCTTTAGTGTTTTGAAAAGAATATCCAACAGTAGCCTTTAGCTTTAGTATTTTCATAACTGTTATACACCATTAAAAACATCCACAACGAGAACGATGATCACAAAGGCCGTTCTCAAATGGACCCTAACATAAATTACAAATAGAGTTTTAAAACAGACTTTTTTTTGTTTGTAAATGACATCTTAGATATCGTCATATCGAAATGTGGCAAACAATTGCTGAAGTTCAGATCAGTTGTATCATAATTATTATAGGGAGAATAGTTATGTTTTCAAATTCTTAGACGCAAGACAAAAAAGGAAATGATCAAACCATTTAGGATTTCAGCTTCAGGAAGGTGGAACCTCTTCATCCATGCCCACCAAGGAATGATAGAAGTGTCGAAAACCACAGAGCTTTCATTGCTTGATGGCTCTGGGTTATCCTGTAACCATTTCCTTCTCCTAACCTCTGCAACATATTGAAGTATCACTATCAAAGTGTGAAGAGAGACTAAGACTAGACCATAAATTGACACTAAATTTTAAGGAAATGTTGCAAACAGAATTGGGAGGCCATATAGATTATTCAAACACAAATCTGATACAATAGAACAAAAATCAGGATACCAGTTTATAAAACAAATTATACACCAAAAATAACCTAAATCTGAGATCCAAAAGGGGAAATCATGAAATATGAGAAATTGGACAAACAAATTGAGCAGAGAGGTAAAGAGACGAAGACGAAGAGGCTCACCGGCATCAATCACAGCATCCCAATTGGTCTTCCCATTAGTCTGGAACTTCCCCAAATCCCAAGTCCCTCCGATCCATCTCGGATCCCGGAACGCCCTCAACTCGGCCTCTTCAGCAGCAGCCGCAGATCCATTGGAGTTCACAGCTTTCTCATTGAGCTCCTCCGTCGAAACAGGAGCTGCGCCAGACCCATTATCGGCAGCAGAAGCGGCGCTTATGGGGGGAACCGTCAAGAGCAGAAGATTCTTAGGCTTCTGGGGGGCGGCGAAGAGAAGAGACTTGTGTGAGAGATGGGGTTTGGGCTGAGCTAGAGAAACGAAGTGAGATGGAGGAGCCGATGAGAAGAGGGCTACTGCCATTGTTGTTTTCGAAAGCTATTTTGATTTTGAAGACGAAGAAGAAGAAAAAAAAGCTTCAGACCATTTCGATCATGGAGTGGAGGCGTCTGAGGACTCTGAAACTCTCAGTACAGACCATTTTTGTTTTTCTACCTCCATCACTCATTTATTTCTATTTCTAGTTTTAATACTTTTCTACGTAATAAATTCAATTGCTACCTCCTCTAAGTCCTCTCCCATTAAAAAAAAATTGCTATGAGTGGTTGAACAAGTATCGAACTCAAACCGAAATTTTATAAAAAAAATTAAGATTACCCAACTGGTATAATTCTGAAAAAGAATCGTATCATACCAAACTAAATAATCGGTCAGGTATTTGAGATCGGTACGGGATAACTTCTCAGACCGAAAATTTCAGAACCAAACATGTATACAAATACAACAACAACAACAACAACAACCCAGTTGAATCCCACTACAGTAGGGTCTGGGGAGGGTGTGTGTACGCAGACTTGCCCTTACTCGAAAGTAGGGAGGCTGTTTCCAAGAGACCTCCGGCTCAACCTGCACAAAAAATATGGTAGAGAACACAATATAACAGGATAACAAGATATAACAGGATATAACAAGATAAAGCACCAAGTACAATGAAATGAAAGTCCAGCAAGCAAAAGTAGAAGATATCAAACAAACACAACACACTACAAAAACCTCTACAGCACCGAGCTCCTAACCAGCTACTCTAATCCTAGTCCTCCAAAGGTTCCTATCTAAGGCCATATCCTCAATCAGGGTGAGAAGTCCTAAATCCTGCCTAATCACCTCCTTCCAATTCTTTCTAGGTCTATCCCTTCCCCTACTTCTCCCGATAACCGTGATCTTCTCGCACCTCCGCACAGGGGCATCAACATCCCTCCTTCCAAACATGTATACAAATATGTTATAAAAATAACAATGTTTTTATAATTCTTCATTAAAAAATAATTTAATTTGAAAAGTTAGTTCAAGTATAAATGAATTACAAATAATCTTTTATCTAATTAAACATCATTTATTTGAATTTTAATTTTTTCTAGATGAATATTAAAAATTAAAAGACATTATCAAAATACTATTTTTTATTATTCGTTCATTTTTTTGTTAAATACGAAGTATAAATTAAACTACTTTATTTAAGTTTTTCTAGCATTTAATTATTAATTTTTTAATTATTTATCATTCTTCATTTGAATGTACTTTTAAATTTTTAAAATTAAAAGTTTTGTAGGTTTCAAAGTGTAAACTAAGTAGGTATATATATTCAATCTAATATTTACCAAAACGGAAACCGAACCATCCCAAATCATACCGAACCGATACTTTGGGATCAATATTGGTACGATATAAAATCTTATGCCGAACCGTAATATTTGATACGCTATCGCTACGAACCATATACCGTACCATACCGTACGATGATCACCCTAGTTAGGGGTATACGACTTTGTACCTAGTACATCAAGCTATCACAGACACACACAACATCAACTAACTGTTTCATGATTTACGAAATATTTTGAAAAAATATTCCCTCCATAAAACTTTCACGGTTTGCAAAGTATTTAAATTAATTTCAATTTAAATTATTTAATTATAAGTGTAACATTTAAAAAATATATATACTTTCAGTGTCTCAATAAGAATAAACTTTAAGCTTCAAATGAATAAACATTATAATGTATATTTGTATAAAATGTGTTTTAATAGATTTATCTTGTTAGAAACTTTTAAAATTTTATTTCATTATACTAATATCTAATATAAACAAACTTTGTCCAGTTTGATTCGAAAAAAAGATTACATAAATACGAGTAAAACATAGAGAAAGTAAAAAAAGAAATAGGAGTTCCATATTTTTATCCTAAATAGAAGTTCGAACTATTGTAATATGGCACTGTACATCTGCATATTACTATACTTTTGGTAATGTACATGATCATGATTGATAATGTAAATGCATTTTAAGTTATATTTCAGAAATAAAAACATAGAACTCCTATTTTGAAATAAAAACATGAAAAAAAATTAAAGTATGAGTAAAACATTGAAAATATATCAAAATATGACTTTTATGTTTTTATTCTTAAAATAGGAGTTAAAATGTATTTACATTACCAAACATGACCATGTACATTACTAAAAAGTATAGTAATGTGCATATGTACAGTGTCACATTGTAACCACATTATCACAGTGCGAAGTCCTATTTCGACAATAAATACATGAAAATTCTTGTTTGATACTTTTTCTATGTTTTAGTCTTATTTAGGATAATTTCTATTTATAGTACTTGTTCACTATTAATAGGGTCAAATTCTGTTCACTTTTTTTCTTTATTTTCGTTAACAATTTGATGAAATAAAGTACTAGTCACTACTAGTTTTGTAAATCTTTTGATGTAGTATTTAATACTCCCTCCGTCCTAAAACTTTCTTTCCAGAGCACTATTCCAACTTCACGGGAATTTATATTTATTTGTGTTTTTTCATGGCCTATATGATAAAATAAAATATTCTTGTCACCACTTGTTTTGTTGAACTTTTGATGTAGTTTTTTAAATATGTATATTTTATTTTTTATTTCTATACCAATATTTAAATAAAATAAATTGAAAAAACTTGAGATTTTTCTTCGTTTTGCGCAACGGGAAGAAAGATATAGGACGGAGGGAGTATGTAATTTCTACTATTTTTTAATTTTATACCATTTGTAATACAAAATGATTTGAAAAAAAAGTTTTAACCAAACATCATAAATCGAAACAGACACTATAAATTGGGACGGAGAGAGTACAATTTTTTGGGGCATACCATAAAGAGTCTTGATCATTTATGTAAGAGTATAAATTCACTAAACCTTTGACAAAAATGAAATGAAGATGAAAAAAGAGCACAAAAGGGTCTTAAATTTGTTTCAAAAAAATCATTTGCCTCAATAGGGCTTAGATTTGTCCCAAGCATAGCTAAACCACTCCAACCATTAGCCTTTTTGTTCCCTATCTATGAATGTCTAAAAAAAGCTCAGTGAATAATACAGCAATTGGCAAAGATGAGTGCCAAGAGGGTAAGACCCGAGTTCGATTCTTAACAACTGTGCTGTGAGGTAAATATGTTTAGTATATGGCCTCTGCAAATACTAAGTACAGGCTCCACTCTTTGCCACCAATCTGCGATCAAAGTCCAATTCACCTTGTCTCAATGACCGTCTGGCCGGGTCTAAAGAGACCCCGAGGATGGGACTCATCCTTTTTTTTCTAAAAATAAAAAAAAAGTGGTACCAAAATTGGGGTACCAAAAGTTTAATTCTTGTATGTCTCACCATGTTGGGTACCAATCCCAAAACAAAACAAAAAAGTTAAGGGTACCCCAAATTGTACACCAAAGACAAACCCGCCCAAACACTTGGTGATTGTGTTTGCCTTTAGTGTGCAAATTGGGGTATCCCTAACATGGCCCGTCCCAAAAAAGCACATTCCTTGAACACTTCTTCCCTAAGAACACTGAGAGAGTAATATACTAGTACTTATAGTGCAATAAAGTAGGGGCATAATCTCAAAGGGAAGCAAAACATCTGATTTAAAGTATTTACAGCATAAAACAAGAAGAGCACCAGCAAGGCTTACACTGGATATAACGAGGAGACCAATTAATAAAGCCTGCCCGAGCACTCCGCAGATCCACAAAAGCATTTCTTCACCTTAATGTTCCCACATGAGTCATGGACCTGATCCACAGAATAATTATAGTGATATGTTAGCTCGCGTAACGGGGGGATATTGTCAGCGGCGAAGAGCATGATGTGCGGCATCCGTTTGTCTTCGTAGTCAAAAAGGACATTTTGGGCATAGAGGTTAGGCGAACAGCTGTGATTGATGAACCTTCCGACATTCCCATACTCTGCTGCATCTATGGTATACCCAACCTCTTCCCCAACCTTGTTGTCGTTCGTAGACGTTTGGATAGAAGAAGAGTCAATGTTGTGGCCAATATCAAAGAGATACTCGTCATTACCGACCCTCCGTTCAGCTTCCCTGTCTTCCAGGAGCTCTCCCGCGTACTCGCATATGAAGGTTCCGGAAGGAATGGAGGTTAGGGATCTGACGCCCCATCCCCGGGACTCCGTTTTGAAGATCTCCAGCTGAACCTTGATACCATTCTGGCTGACTCTATTGTAGCAAGACGGTGGACACTTGCAGTGGGGACCACACTCGTAGACGAGAGGTTTCACTTCGACGATGGCCCCGTTTCGGTTGTATGGAAGTTCACCTCCATTTCGGACGGCGCACAAGCACTTCTTGGAATCCGAACACTTACCGTGACAATCGCAGCCCTTGAGTGGAGAAGGGTGGAACCATTCCGGATATTTCATCTTACGGATGTACTTGAGAGGTGGAGGTTTTTCACTGTCGATTCTGTTGATTGCGCATATAGGAAGCACCTCCTTTCCTCCAGTTATATCGTCAACACAAACCCCACGTCGTATCGTTGACTTTTTGGATGACTTCACTTCCTTCCAGAATAATTCGGGTTGACCAGGAATTCTTCTGAGCTCAAACATAAAAACCATCTTGCCGTGCTTACCTTCCTCTGACCAGTAGTTGGCGACTGTGTATAGGCCATCATAAACGTATGTCATTGCCACCTTTGATCTTGCATCAGCAGATTCGGATGGCTTGACCTCCTTGAACCCACGGACTACCCGAACTGGATTCTTCACAGATATGCTGTTTCTCAAAGCCAAATTCCCCCTTTCAAGCTTCTGGTCTTCCGGTGTTTTGACTTTACCAACTACATTTCCACCTTGTCCAGAATATACCAACACATCGGGGTCATCCATTTCATCCGCATAAGCCCCAGAAGCAACAATACTAACTGCAATCAGCAATCCAGTTGTGGGATGCTTTGTTGAATCTATACCTGCTTGATAAAGGCGATGAATGCCGATGAGAGCAAGTTCCACCCTGTACTGGAATTCATCCCCAACTTCTGCCCCGGGCACTTCTCCTATTATAAGCCTGCCAGTGTTGACTTCTTTACCTCTTTCTTTTATCATCTTAGCTGCAACAGTATCAATCCTTTTAATGTCTGGCTTAGGTTTCGATTCTTCTCCCTGCAAGACCTTTCTATAGAGAACCTGAAACAAACGAAGAGTCTCTCTTACCCTGGCACGGGCATCACCACCATGCTTGGAACCACTTGGACCAGAAGGTGGCAAAGTTACATCAAATTCGGGCAGTGTATGTCCATAGGTAGTAGAAGCTTCTTCAGCAAAGAAACCAGAAGTGCCCCCCAGATCACCATCATCAAAAAAAGCACATTCATCTATATCTGCAATCTTAGAAGCTGACCTCTTCTTGAGAAGGTGTGTTTTCTTATAAGCATCTGGTTTATGGCCAACCTTAAACGAGACAGCTTCAAGTTTCTTTCTTACTTTACTATAAACAGTAGCATCTCCTCCACAACTGGAATCACCAGAACCACCAAAAGGTTGCGCTGCATCACTTTCTTCATTGTTTACTAGGATGGAACTTGGGCCACCTTCTCTCGCCCCGATGGAAAAAAGCGTTGCCTTCTTAAGAGCACTTTTTTTTGCAACAGCACCGTATTTCGTCCTATAAGAAGAATTTGTTTTATTGAACTTCTTATCTTCTTTACCTTTTTTTCTCATACCATCTGAACCAGTGGAGTCTCCACGCCCTCCTTTCCTTGATGGACTCAATGGATCAGCCATCCGAGCTTGCACTACCACTTGGTCATTAGTATCAAAATGTGAACACTTTTCTTCATCATCACTACCACTTATTGTATCTCTCCCTTGAATACGACCACAGGTATCATCATCACCATCATTTGGAAGAATGCAGTTGTGAACAGCTTCTTCCTCCAGAGGGTGGACAATGATATCCCCTCCAGCCACAGATTCAACACCACAATGAGCACTTGGATTCTCAATTGAAGCTCTGGATTTATCAGTAATAGTTTCTTTCATTATATCCTCATAATTCCCTTCAATTGGCTTAGGAGCATTTCTTCCACAAAAGGGAGGGAAGTCACGCACAGCAGATACTCTTCTAGTGCAGTATTTTTTCTGTATCGAGAATGGAACCGAAATGGAAGGTTCTTCCTCCTTAACACCACTGCTTTCGTGTGTTTTTCCAATACTAGCAGGAACCGCCACCTCATGAGAAACAGTACTTTCAACAACAGGTTGTGCCAAATCATGATTCTGGATCATGTGATTCCAATCCTCAATTGGCTCCACTCTATTATTATCTTCTTCTTTTGGTAATAAACCAGATTCAAAAGGTCCAATACTAGCACAATGAATAACCACTTCATCACACACATTTTCAACGATGGGTAGTTTTACTATCTCATCAAGATCCTTTGCAAAATCTTGGTTCATAATGTGGTCACTTTCCTTCATTGGCCCCTCTGATTTGTGCTCTCCTTCTAGTGAATCAGTTTCAGGAGGAGGTTCAACACAGCTTGTTACTCCTTCCACCCTATTAAGAGTTGCATTTGCAGCCGAAGACACGATGTCAGCTACCAATCCATCCAATGATCCATTCACTTCTGGTGAAACTGGGCAGTTCACAGCTTCTAAGGATTGCAACTTACAAAGAGTATCAGAACAGTTTTCAGCACTACCCTCTCTGATACCAGGGTCAACACTATCACCAGTGTCTGCTGCAACACTTTTACCAGATGCCAAATCAGCTTGGATGACATTCCTACCACACCCGGGAGGAAAATCTCGAACTGCAGAGACTTTCCTAGTTTTAAATTTTGGCTCTTGGTCCAATGAGGAAGAATGGTAACCCCTCTCTAATGTCCTCTTCTGATTCTGATGAGATAACCCACTGTTGGACACCAATACCATTTTTGTAAAAACTATGAATACATCAACCTTCTTGCTGGAAAGAGTGCTGTAAATGGGGGGGGGGGGTAAGAAAATTTATTTGAGGGTAAAACAATGAATCAAAATGAAAACAAATCATTATATCTTCACCAATAACAGCCGAGTAATGTCCCACAAGTAGACCTTACCCCAACTTATAAAGGTAGAGAGGTTTTCAAAAGGCTTATCTCAACAAAAGNGTAAGAAAATTTATTTGAGGGTAAACAATGAATCAAAATGAAAACAAATCATTATATCTTAACCGATAACAGCCGAGTAATGTCCCACAAGTAGACCTTACCCCAACTTATAAAGGTAGAGAGGTTTTCTAAAGGCTCATCTCAACAAAACATTTAAAAACAAACAGATAACAAGGGAAAAAGAGTAAGGGGAAAATAAACTGCAGAAAAAGAAAGGGTGGGTACATAACAACAACAACAAAGCCTTATCCCACTAGGTGGGGTTGCGGGTGGGTACATAACAACAAACAAAATTACAAATTCCTACAAAGGCCCCCTCTAACACCTAACTCACTCCTAAAAGGCTAATACCCAAAACAAATTGAAGTTAAATACTTAAATCACCCTACAAATTTAATATTTGAGATTCAAACAGCCCTTATATTTCTTCAAATCCGCTAAATTCGCTAATATTAGGTCTCAAACACCAACCAATAGTTTATAGAAATCACAATTCACAAGCACAGGCAGAAAAACAGGATGATACATCAAAGCGGGGAAAAAAAGCAACAACATAGGGTACCTTTGACTGGTATCAAATGTAACTCCAGATTATGGTATTCCTAGCACCCAATATTTATTGGCAGAAAATTGATGGAAAACAAAAGAGCACATTAAGCATTTGAAAACCTATTTCCCATAGAACATGAAACAAAACTACAGTTGAAAAAAGTAAGCACTGATGAATCGGGTTAAAGATGCTGTGCATGAAAGGGAGCAAGAAATTTGGCACACAGAATGGAAAACACAGCACCAGGTCTCATGAGTGAATGTTAAGCATGTTCCGTAGATAACTTACCACCGTCAAAAATCTACAGCCGCGGAGATCCTCGCAGCTCCGTCACCTGAAACAAAAAAACAAAAAAGGAAAAAACCAAAGCTCAAAATGAGGTATACGCGATGCAAACGACATAAGTGAAAAATCAAGCTAGAATATGGAAAACAAAGAAGAAATGCTCGAATAACCTATGAACAAACAGGAGCAAGACAAAATGGTCCGGAGCGAACCAGACGTCCTCAGGCGACGAAGGATGAAACCGGAGAGAACCGGCACAGCGGTGGTCGGATATCAGTCAGGATCGGAAGTGGGAGGCGGCCGAGAGAGGGTTTGGGAGATGAAATTAGGGATTCCCCAGCCATGGATGATACGGAAGGCAATGGCAGTGCGTTAGCGGAGTTGTCAGTCGGGTGCGCGTGTTGTGCTCTCTCCACGAGGAAGGCAAGGCCGCCGCTTGGCAGCGTCCTAATTACCGAGCAAAACGACAACATATACTCGCATTTCATATTTCATAATATGCCTTTTTTTAGTGTTTATTTTGAATTTTTGACCAAAATTGGTAGAGTTGGAACACTAATTTAGTTTTTTTTTTTCGCATTTTGTGTTTCTATTACAAGCTCCAAAGGAATAAAAAAGTTGTATATGGGGTATAATTGTGTTATGGAGCTTATTAGGGTTCTAGTTAGGGTTACTCTTTTGACAATGTGAATATACTTTTCTAGATTATTTATAATAAAAATGGGTTTGATTTATCTAAAAATATTCGTGGTAATACAGCCAAAGCTTTGAACCACCTAAAACCCTAGGGTCGTAAAACTCTAGTTGTCTTAACATGTGTTCTGCCTTTTGTCGCCCGCTCAATGTAACGTTGTATCCCGATGTCGAGAGTTAGTGTTGTGGACCTGTGGTGATCCGTCGTGCATCACATAGCCATGTTTGCCGCAAAGAGTTTCTAAAAGTATTGTCTCATTCATGATATATCCTCCGTTTAGTATTTTCATCCTTCAGAAAGTCTAGTTAAATCTCTAACAAAATATTTCTTTCGTGGAGGCAACTTCGATATCTGGAAAAAGACAATTAGTAATTAATTAGAGGATCGTAGTCGTGCGGGGCTCCTAACTACTACTGGGTCTCCCAAGCCCACAAATAAATATGGACTCATTGCATGGAAGGTGAAGAACTTTATTATTTGTAATTGGATTGTCAACAGTATTAATGAGTTTATCCGGTCTTATGTTGCACCTCGCAACATTTCACATGAATTATGCATAGACTTAAGGGCTTGATAAGGTAGTTTGAATAGACCCCGTGTCCACTAGTTGAAGTCGGAGTTTCAATCACAACACTAAAAGGGGTCAAATAGTAGTTGACTACAATCAATTTGTTATTGTGGAATCAATTGTACGCTTTGTTTATCATATGTAGTGTGGGTGTAAATGCGAGTTGGCTAGTCTCATTCATGCTTGGGAAGAGCGTGAAAAGACTAATAATTTGTTCGGGACTAGATGACAAACATTTTGGCTCCATCCAATGCCAAATTCTCCGGACCTAACCAATTCCAAATCCTAATAGATATGTCATATGCTTAGGTCGTCCATCAAGAGGAGCACCAACATATCATCATTCACAGTTGTGACAATCACGGTGAGGTAGATACATTTGTCGTTCGCTGGCTCTCAAACCTTGACGCCCTCATGTCCACTCACTACGGTCGAACTGCGCATACGATTGATAGATGCTACCAAACAATTGTATTCCTAATGAATTTTTTTCCCACAGTAATCTTATTGGGGGGCGTGTATTTTCCACTACCTCTTATATCCCAAAAAGGTTTTTCCTTTGGTTAGCTAAGCTCATTACCACTCTGTGCTGCTATGGTTTTTGGTAGTAATAAGAATTCTACGCGTGCTACTTTTAAGTCCATTGACTTACTTCTTGGGCATATATTGAGACTCTTTCGTCCGAATGCATGATGTTATGTGTGTAAAAGTAAGTGTTAGATATCGTACATGAGGTTGGTCTCCTAGGGTGTAAGCTGAATGATACTCCTATTAAGCTAGTTCAATGTATGGCTCAACCTACAAATGCATTAGTGACGAATCTAACATGTTATTGGCGCCTTGTGGGTCGATTGATTTATTATACTATCATTGGGCCTAACTTATCTTAATTTGTCCATATTCTAGTGTAGTCTATGCATGCACATCATGTTAATCACATGGCAATTGACATACATGTCCGTCGATACCTTAAAGACATCTAAGGAGGGATTCTAATTGGGTTAGTTGTTCACTCACTTGGCATGTGAACTAGAGTATTTTATTTCGTTGGGTGGATATACAGTCTCATTGAAAATCATGAGTCTGACTCTTGCCTCCCGGCTCAATCATCTACTCAAGCAAAGTAACATAGCTACGTTGGTTGCACGAGCTTCTTGCAGCACTTGGAGTACCTTGTGTTGTCCCTCCACGCTTGTTTTGTGATAGTCAATCACCTCTGTTCATTGCAACTAACCCAGTAGTTCACGAACACATGAAACATATCGACATTAATAGTAACATCATTTGTGAATGTGTTCAACGCCACAAGATTGTTATCGTTCAAGTTTCCACACATATACTGCTAGCTAATTTGTTAAGTAAAAGATTATCTAGGCTTATTTGCTCATATTTATTATCGAAGTTGGGTATTTGTAATCTTCATATCCCAACTTGAAGATGTTGACGAGTAAAATTGTAAATGAGTTTTAAATATGTTACCACGCTTATTAGGATTGTAATTAGAGTTATTCTTGACTCTACGTATGCATAGATCTCTTGTTCATAATGAAAACCAGTTTGATATGTTTCAAAATCTTTACTCACAATCTAGATCATTCTTAATAAGGTAGAATTGAAAATAAGAAAATAGAATAATATAAATATAAACAACTATTTATCGAAAATTGACGGTTCTACCCCCTAACCTCCCCAATAAACCTCCCCCACCCAGCCCCAACCCGAAAACACCCCCCCCCCACTCCCTTCAATTACGCCCACAAGTTAATTTTGATTTTGAAGTCAAATTTTGCACCCACAAGTTAATTATAAAACTAAGTTTAGCAACTAAAATTGAGACAAATTTTGTCCTATTTTCTTGCCAGTTTTCCCTCATGGTAGGACTAAGTTGTATACCACTC
>OOIL02003033.1:48384-83451 GCA_900332095.2 Cuscuta campestris | reverse complement strand
CATTTCTTGTTCACAATTGGGAAGCCCCACTTGTGACACCATTTCGACACCAAAGGTAAACAATAACTGTCTGTGTGTGAAAGTTTCTGTGTGTTTACATTTGTGTTTACCACTGGTTTCGAGAGTCGTGTGTCGCATGTGGGGTTCCACTAGCATTGCCATAGGACTATAGGAGTAACCCATCACCTAATAAATAATCTTCAAGAATACCACCACATTAATGCCCAAAAATGACAACAGCACACAAGATAAAGGCCTCAAATATTTAAAAGAAACTGCATTTTGTAAAATGCTTTCAGATCCCAGAATCTAAATTATTGTACAATGTAAAACTCATTTTCATCACCTTATATCAACTTCCAAGTATGTTGGAGTCCATGGTATACAATATTACAAAGTTGGTAGAATCATGTACTATGTATAATAATAAATAAATAAACAAAAACAAAAAAACAGTCCCACTCATTCCATAATATTCAAAATTTTGTTTTGATATGTTCAAATGAAAGGGGGAAAAAAAGAGGGGAAACCATGGCAAGAGGGATGCCCATCATATCATCACTGGTAGGTATCAGCAATATATATTTTGCAAAAAAAAAAAAAAAAGACAAGGTAAAAAAGAAGTTTACCATGAGTAAATTTGATGGGGGTCACTCTTCAATAGGCCTATGGATGAAAGATTGGTTCAACGGCATATCCAAACGAGTCGGGGAAAGACAGCTACTACTACTAGCACTTGCTCGTGCACAAGAACTTGTTGTCGCCAGTAGTTCTGCTTGTGGGAAGGAGCTGTTAGAGGGCACCTCCAGCAGCAAGTCTTGCTCAGAACTTTCAGTGGTAAATCCACAAGAGTTAAAGACAAGTGAACTGTTATCAGGCGGCAATGCAAACAGATGTTTTGGGCTGAAGCAATTCCCATCGCTCTCTATGGGTTCCTTGTGTTCTTGGTGGGTGCCTTTGATTGTCACCTTCATGGGACTCTTCATCGCCGCCTTTGCTACTGAAGAAAGGGAAAGTATAATTCATGCTTTTATTATCTCAACTGCTCTAATCCTATAGTGTTAGACATGCAATTGACACTCTTGATATTCTAAAGTGACAATTATCTGAGGACATTTTTTCTTCTTCTATAAAGCGAGGAGTTAAAAGAGAACGACTGTTTAAATCTATAAGGCACACAATGGGCAAAAATGACTAAGGGAGAAACGTAAGAGTTAAAAATGTTGCAAACCTGGAGGCTTTTGATTCTGTCCATCTCGTGATCTTTTAATATTAACTGAGCCAATGTCATCCGGCCCTCCAGCAACTTCATAGCATATCTTGCTATGTTTATAATTTACACCCTAAAAAGAGTACAATATGGTTGAGATACTTTCAGAAGCTTAATAGAAAAAATTGGTGTGTAATTCAAAAAAAAAAAATCAGCTGGACAGATACATGCTTAACAAAGCAACACTATAACTTTTTGAGGACAAAAATCCTCCGTCGCATAAAAATATTTGTTTCACAAAGGTACGACTTTATAATTTTAGTTAGATGAAACTATTGGTAATCATCAAAATATCAAATGTTTTTGAAGTTAATTGTTGGTTTTACTAATTTAATTAAATGACTCAACTTGATTGAAACGCTTTATATACAAAAGCATTAAATATGATGAAAATTAATTTCTCATTTTTTCCCCGAATAGAACTCCTTTTGGGAGAAAATAAATAGATTCTCAAACATAACTACCTTTGAGTCTGAGTTGCTAGTGTTGGTACAAGTGCTTCTTTTGTCTGTACTCTTACATTGTGTTACCGTGTTTACTTTGTTTGTTTATGCTTCTATGTTTGACTCGGGTATCTATTGTAAACTACTACCAAGAAGGAGTAAAGTCTGTATACACATCCTCCACGCCCTCTAAAGGCCCTACTTGTGGGATTTTACTGGGTTAGTTGTTCTTCTTGTTGTTGTATTTCAAGTTAGTGACCCCTACATATTTTAAGCACAAGAATCTTACTTTCGGGTCCACAGGCGAATCGAGTTGCTTTAGATTCTGCATTTCTTCAAGGTGACCCTTTTCCCTGAAATTCATTATCATATAGATAGATGGCCAAGCTCATTATATATCAAAACCAGAAGAAGACATTCAATCCCACAGATTACTGAGTGGTACCTCTTCACTAGCTCACTCTCAATTCCTTGTCCAATATGCTGCTTGCCTCTTTCACTCCCCACATTTTGTGAATTCATGACACCCCTTTTGTCATTATAGTTTTTATAAACTGGAGTAGCCATACAGGAATATGCCTCGTTTATAAGGTGGGTTTTGTTGTCTACAGATAGAGAGCTGGCTTCGGATTCTTCTTCTCTGCCGATTGAAGACGGGTGCTGAATGAGCATACTTCCATGGCCAATCTCAACACATACCATGGTAGGGTTATCACTCTCAAGCAGCAAATCCTCTGCAGAAGACCCAGAAAGGAGAAAAGATCCTTGCTCGTGTAAGATAGTGTGCAGGTCTTTGGTGAGCTTCTCAACAGGAGAAGGCTTTGGGCGAGCGACACATGTTCGCTTCCTTGAAGGCACTGTTGAATCCCACGCATTAGGCTGAGGGGGACCTGGAAGCACAACCAACTGTTAACTGCTTGATGGAGCACACTCAAAGGATAATATAACAGATTTATTTACTGCAACAAGAAATGAGTTATCACATACCACAGCTAAAATAGAAATAGCCAAGTAAATTTGCACAATTTGAAGATGAATATTGGTTTAATCAGTCAAACTTCTAGTTTGCCCCCAGGCTGACTTTTACAACACCGGTTTCAAGAAATTTTCCATTTTGGCCTGCAACTTCCGAGGTCATTTACCGTATAATTTCAAGTTGATTTTTCACCGGATATGTGATCAAAAGTACAAAAAAGGGATACGAATTGAATCCATAGTTGTGAACAAAAAAGTGGAAAAAATGGAAGTCATGGACTACAAAAGTCTTGTAATGGGGCATGACTATAGCAACTATCTCAACCCAAACACACCTGATTATACTCTTTCCGGAGTGGAAGTAACATACGATGATAGTTCTAAAATTCAGTACCATTACTCAAGAAATTGAAAAAACAGGTTGGAACAATCCAATAGAACGACAATTGTAGTACATGCAAATAAAAAATTGTTTAAGGCAAAACTTAAGAAACATGGGGAACCTCTGCATAGGTATGTAGAGTAAATAACTCACCAGTCAAATCACTTACTTCAGTACCACCAAGTTCCACTAGGCTCTCAGAGTTTGAGGCGGCAGAGCCAGAACTTGACCTGTTGCTCATATCTTCATCTAAAAGCCTGTGCAAACCGGGATTATGATCCGGAGGAACTCCAGCCATTGGATAATAATGATTCTGCTTTCGTTTCATAAAACCCTTTTCTTCTTTGTTTCTATAGGATAAAGATTTTCCCTTGAAACCCCTGAAGTTGTCAGAGTCATCCAGATCACTCCTACAATGCATAGGAGTATAGTTTGCCAATGTTCCTTTTGTTCTCCATCGTGACCCGCATGCATTGCACAGAATTGGTTTTTCTGGAGGCCCATTACGCCATAGTGGGGTGCCTAAATGTTAATCCATTGCAAGGAACATGTCAGAGTTGTGTGCTGAGGAACAATGGATGTCAGAATAATCTATGCAACTTGAAAATTTCTAAGTAAAGAAAAAAGAGGGGGAACTTGGAAGGAAATTGTATATAGGGTACAGCATAAAAAATAGGTCCAAACTCAATAAATAAACCTTGGGTATTTACTCAGACTCATTTTTTTAAATATCTTTCTATTATGTAAACACTAAGAAATCTATATACTTGAACCATACACAAAAAAATTAGAAATCTTTATATACAACAACAACCCATCTGGATGTGATAAAAAAATTGAAGTTTCCTTGGCAGTTTCTAATGTAAAGGCAATCATTTTTCCTTTGGAAATTTTTTTATTTCCCTCTCATTTCCGAGTTCTAAACATAGCCTAAAACAATGAGAGCTATAGTTTATTCAGGAGGTTTTACATATTTTGGTACTTCCATATTGTTGCATATTTTTGATTGAGCAGAAAACACTAAAACTAGCATAGTTCAGCACGCAAGAACAGGAAATATGGATTCCTTAACTTTCGTTTACATGCAAGTGAAAAGATGGGTTGGTTTGAAATAAAGAGTTTTAGAGTAGCAATGCAAGATCAATATAGGATAATGGTTGTATGTGGTTCACATTTACAGGGTGATTTCACTGATTTTAGAATCAGAACCACTCTTTCCATCTACGGAGTATTTGGTTTATATTTGGCCAAAATGAGATAGGTGATCCTTTGGGAGAACATCTTTCTTAATCATCTATAGAACATTAAAGTAACTCTTAAGCATCAGCTCAGCCATATCCCGGTTTCATCTGTTGAACATTAAGTAAATCTTAAGCATCAGCTCAAAGAAACATCAACCACTTTTGGGAGACAATATTGTTCAACTAAGTTATACGCCTGTTAAATTATTCTTGTATCCGACAAATTAATCCTTTGGAAACAAGATGCAGATAAGTGACAAAGAACGTGCGTTTACTACAAAGTTAAGAAACTTTGGAGCACGAACCTAGACCGGCCATGTGTTTGGGACATAACTATTCTAATGAATTTCCACACAAGTGGGAAAACAACATATGATGAAGAAATTGAACCTCACTATTTCTTCATAAGAAATTAACACAGTAATGACATCTTCATTTTTCAGTGTGGTTTCTTACACCCATTTATAGTCTTAAGTATTACGGAGTATTTTATTTCAGAGTACTTGACTCTATAAACTTCACGCCCCTGACCTTAACATAGTAATGTGATGAAGGTGATGATGAAGAACATAGAGTCATAGAGAAGATAAGGATAATTCCACACACCCAAATGCTTCTCATTGCATTTTGAAATGAAAAAAGTATGGGACTCAATCCCGAAACTGCTCAGTTGTTGGAGATACAAACGAAGTCAACCAGTCACATTAATCAAGTTAAAAATAGGGCTGTAAGCACTAAGCTAAGGACAGTATACATGACAATTCAGAGCTCCATTTCATAGAAATTTCAAATTTAAGAACCCCAAGGGTTTTCTGGTTGTGGGTTGTCGCGGCTCAAAAATGACCCCAATATAATAATGGAACTAATGCATCTCAAAAACATTTTGTCTCAGTTACACCATTCCAAAGCAAAGTACCATATAAGAATCTGTATGTTTCAAAATCTAATATGTAATACAAACTCATTCACAGAAAATCAAACAATAAAAAAACTCTCAACCCATTTCTTCAATATTCAAATACTTACAAGGAAAAGAAGGGGAAATTTTGAAACTCACTTGTAATACCACAGTGACAGCAAGGTCCTTGCTTTCCCATATCTGTGAGCTTTTTATTCCCCAGAAATCCAACGAGTAAAATTAAATAAATAAAAAAAACAGAAACACCCCTTGGAAAATATAAAAAAAATTCCAACGAAAATGAAGATTTATTTGCAAACACTATTTCAATTGTCCCCTTTCAGTTTTTCTACATGTAGAACAGTGGGTGCGGAGTTTTTCTTCTGCAACAGAGCTTACGCAGGAAATACCATAACCCAAGAAGACCCAGAAGAGTCAGTACCTTAAAGTCCCAGAAAACCCACTGAGAATAACAGTAATTCAAAAATATTTTTTAAAATTTAAAAAAAAAATTAAATACATGAATCAGTCTTGTGTATGAACACGCAATAAAGGGGTTGAGATTTGGGCGTTAAAGTTTCAGAAGATGATATCTGTACAATTCAATGGAAAATGGGAAGGAACCATTGCAGGAATCTAATAATAATAATATAATATAAATGGTTGGAGATTGAAGGTGAAATGGGGAAGGAAAGGGTTAGGAAGGCTTTACTCTTTACTCCCGTATTTTTTTTTCTTTTTTCCTCTTTTTTAATTTTTGTTTTACGGAGGTGTACTTTTCTTATGTTTATTTATTTTTAATTGTAAGCCAATTATGACCTTCGGTTGGAAAGCGTTGAGGCCCTTTATTTGTAGTGTAGGTTGTACTCCCATAATCCCATTTAGAAGCAACCTTGTGGCTTAGATATTCTAATATTAGTCCATTTGCCCTCCAATAATATTTCATATTTTTCTTTTTCATTCTTAATACAAAAAAATCATTTTTTTTTGTTTTTTAGAAACATTTTTGGTGGCTTAATTCTTACTTCTCAACAGTAAAATTTTATTTCTTAATTCTCGTGTCCAATCAATTGTGGAACAAATGTAGTAAAATTTTAAAATAACCAGTTCTTTTGCCATTGGTGTTTGACACTCCTACGATGCTTTGATCTATCCGAAAGTAGTCAGTGACTACTTTCAAATTCCTATTTCTAGCATGTCCCTTTGTGTTAGTTTTGTTTTGCTAAAGTTTCGTGTTTTCATGTTAACAAGTAATATATGTGTTAATGTTTGTTTTAGAGTTTCAGAAACACCAAGAATTCAATTAAAAATGGGTTCTTATTAACGAAGTTGAAATACTAAACTAGCGTAGAACATAGATAGAATTAAATATAAGAATATGATTTTATATGTTTATATTCACTAGCTCAAATGTAGCCACAAAATGTATTTAAAACCTTCTCATAATCATTTTCAAACATCCAAAAGATTTTAAACAATATCAAAAAAGAATTTGCCAAAATTGGAAAAACCAACATAGCGATCTACTCCGTAGTACCTAGCAACTGTCAACCGGGACCCAATTACCACGTTTAGGGACCTCCTTATCGTAACAGCTACCGTTACGATAGTTACGGTAAAAAAGTGTTAGCTTGAGAAGGTACTTCAGCTACCGCCTCAAGGTACTCCTCTACCATGACCCGGGACCCCCTATCGTTAGGCAATATCATAGCTACGGTCTCCAACGGTAAAAATTTTTAAAAATCCTAATTTTATGTAAAATTGTCTTTAATCATCCAAAATCTTTCACAATTGATCACCAACTTCTATACTTCATTTTTTCTAGTGTCTTTTAAGGCTTGTTTTAATTCTCTATATTTTGGCTATATAGAACATTGTTTTTCTCTTGATTTTATACACAAACATTGAGCTTGTGATTTTATAGAATCATCACCCTCCAATAATGACAACAATCCAATCTAGGAGTATAGCTCCAGAAATCAGCACCCTTAATGTACCTACTATGAATCCACTTCACCCAAAGTACATATTTTTTTTCTATGTCCCAATTCAGTCTCATGATGGCAGCTTTGTTCTAGTTTGAAACATTTTTAATGCCCAGGCCTCCATGCTTTTCTTTTAGCATACTTCTTCCCATTTAACCAATGACATTTTTTTGTACTCATGTGTACTCCCCCAAAGGAAGTTTCTGCAAATTGTTGTACGTAACTCTCTTTATAACTTGTTGAGGTAGAATAAAAATTCTGGACCAGAAGGATATCACTCTCATCAATACAGAGTTTATGATTCTGACCCTAGCACTCTATGAGAAGTGTCTAGAACTCCAAGCAATAATCTTATTGGTAATTTTGGTGATCACCATTTCACTATCCCTGGCTTTCAACCTGGCAGTGGTGATTAAGCTACCTAGGTATGTGAATGGCAATTTCCCCATCTGCATCCCAGTTAGTTCAATCAGTTTCTTTTGCTTCTAGTGATCCACTCCCCCAAACACTAAATGAGACTTAGCTTTATTGATTCTCAGTCCAGTAACCTTCCTAAACTCCTCCAAAGTTCTCATCAGACATGATATGGAACTCTCATCAGCTTTACAAACCACAATTAAATCATCAGCAAAACAGAGGTTAACTATTCTCATATCCCTACACATAGGATGGAAGGAGAATCTTTCTCTATTTATGGCTTCTTGGAAACTCCTAGTCAGCTCCTGGCACATTAGAACATTATGGATAAGCTCTCTAGCTACCCTGTACAAATGCACCTTGGTTATTATTAACTAGATGTGGCAGCACTTCCTTCAGTCTCATACAAATGAGCTTAGATATAATCTTGTATATAGTGTTACAGCAGGCTATTGGCCTATATTCAGCAGGTCCAGATGGATTTTCTGTCTTAGGAATTAAAGTCAGGCTAGTAGCATTGATCTGAATAAGTGTTCTCCCTTCTTTGAAGAAGTCTAGGACTGCTTTTGTGGTCAGTTCACCCACTATTTTCTATTGGCCTTTGAAAAACTCACTGTTGTATCCATTAGGGCCAGGAATTTTATTACTAGGTATGGAAAAAAGAGCCTCCTTAACCCGTTGGGGGCTAAATGGTTGAATGAGCTTGATTTGTTGCTCAAAATTCAGAACTTTACCCCTCTTCAATGTTTCCTTATCTACTTCAACAATCCCATTTCTTGTCCCCAGTAGCTTAGTATAGAATTGTTCAAACACTTTAGCAATCTCCTCTGTACCTTCAACCATATCTCCCTTTTCTGTTCTAATATTCAGCACTTGATTTTGAATCCTTCTTTTCTTGACCCAAGCATAAAACAACTGAGAACTTTTATCCCCTTCAATAATCCAATTCAGCTTGCTTACCTGATTTTTCATAGTATGGGAGGTTTTTATTGCTTCATGCAATCTGGTTGCAATTTCCTTTTCCTTTTTTCTCAGCTGAATAGTTAAGGGATCTCTTTTTATTTTTTCCTAAACTCCCAGCAACTCCTCTCTAATGTCATCAACCTTCTGATGAATCTCTCTGTAATTTATCTGGTGCAATGTCTTAAGAGGTTCCTTGAGCCTTTTTAAATTTTGTGTCAGCTGATACATGCTTCTATCTGACCCTTCAGTTAACCAATTCTTTTCCATAATCCTATGAAATTCAGGATCATCCATCCACAAATTACAGAACCTGAAAGTGGTGTTTCTTTGAAGATTGACATTAGTTACTAATAAAGGAGAGTGATCAAATATCCCTTCATTCAATATTTTTGTTTTAGTATCAAACTTCACCATCCATCTGTCATTTGACATTGCTCGATCAAGCATAGACCAGATCCTACTTTCTGGTTTTTATTTATTTGACCATGTGTGGTAAGGGCCTTCAAAAGGTAACTCTTCCAGCCCATTCTCCATTACACTCTCTCTGAAATCCTTCATTTCCTCTTATGTGGCAGGGTTACCCCCTTCCTATTTTCTACTTCTAATATTGTGTTGAAGTCTCCCACACAGACCCAAGGATTAGTCATGTGTCTAGCATATTCCCTCAACTTACACCAAAGTTGCTTCCTATCTCCATTGTCATTAAATCCGTAGACGATAGTAATGTAGAAGTACTCATTATTCATCAGGCTTCTGACTTTACAATGGACAGTTTGCGCTGAGCTATCCATAATCTGAATATGAACTTTATTTTTGTTCCACACAACTCAAATTCTCCCCAGATGGTGGTGTTCAATGTTAGAAAATCTGCCTCAATTACTGAACATGTTATTCAAAATCATCTCCTCTTTCTCATTTTTTATCTTAGTTTCCAGGATACCCACTATACTTAAACTGTATTTATTAACCAAATACTTAACTTCCCATTGCTTGTTAGCGCTATTAAGCCCCCTAACATTCCAGCAGAATATCATGTTAAAAAGGGATAGTGACAGTGGGTTTCTCTAACTTCTCCCACTTTCCCCAACATATCATCTACTGTAAGCTTCCTTGCACTTTTCTTTTTACTGACCATCTGAAAACCCTCATTTTCATCCTCTCTTTGTGGGGTATTCTACTCTTCTTTTTTCTCTTTATTTTCATCTTTTTTCTCTGTTCCTCCATTCTCTCCTTCCTCCCTGTTTGGTTTGGTTGATCTTGCTTTTGTTTAGGCCTTCATATTTTTTTGGAGGATTCTTCTCTTCTTGTTTCTTTCTGCAAACCTCATTAGTATGTCCCATTCGATTGCATTTGGAACAATATACAATTTTATCTACTATATATTTTGTTTAGTTATAGGTTAAAACTTAAAATAATTGAATACAAAAAATAAAAACTAGAACAATAATCAGCTAATAGTCACTAGTATATTTGAAATGTTTTAAGAGAGTTCAATATTTACTCATAGTATTTTTAATTTTTATAATGCTAAAGTGACGTGGTGTTGCCATGTGGAATATGACGCGGCGTGATGTGGATTGTGGAAGGGTAATTAACCAGCTTATGTGACGTGGCTTGTATTCGCTTGCCGTTTCTTCTTCTTCTTCATTTTTAGGAGTCTGTCTGGAGAAGGGAAAAGAGAGAAAGCTTAAAATCACCATCGCTGAAGCTGCCGCCGAGATCGATCAAGCCCGCATTGTCTGTTGTCCTTGATGAGATCACGGTAGGGACGATTCTTTGTTTTGTTTCCTTTAATTTGTATAAAATTGCTGTTTTTTAAGCGTGATCTAATCGAGCATCTTTCTGATTCAATTCTGTATTTCACTTTTGTAAAACATTCTGCTTCCCATTTTCCATGGTTGAAACTGTTCACAGAATCTCTGCTTTCAAAGATTGCAGATGGGGGCATAAATCTACCTAGAAAAAACCTAGGGTTACACCAAGTTTATACCCCAAATTGCACCCCCAAGTGTATCACAGAAACACATAAACAAAAGTTGTCTGTGCACCGCATCTTCCTATCGTCTCTACAGTCTGATAAAATATGTTAGCATATGAGCAAATGCTTAGTGATCTGCAAAGTTTTATTTTTTTTAATTGAATCTGAAGTGAAATGTAGCTATTGCGCTTGAAACCTTCCAAGCGTTTCAGAAGTTCAGGCGCTCTTCTTCTTCTTCTTCTTCTTCTTCTTCTAGCTGTTCTCTTCCCTCTATTCCAAACATCAAATTTCTATCTGCGAGGCAAACGAAAAGGCCGGAGCTTCATTTCTTCGTTCAATCTTGATTTGAAGTTCTCCAGTTTCTTTTATTTTAGTTCCTTTCATATGGGTATGGGTGATCAAATACTTTTTAGTTGATCTATTTGATCAATTTTGCTTTCATTTTTGTTTTTTCTGGCTGATTTACTGCATATAGTTAGAACTGCTATTTCGGGAACTCTATTGATGATTTACAGAGAATATAATTCTGGAGAAGAGAAGTAGAACCCATTATACTGGTGATGAAATTAGTACCGGGTAGAGATTTTAATTAGGCCGAAGGGTATGGCTCCTGTCTCCCAAACATCAAATTTTGATCGGCAAGACAAACAAAAAGGCAGTGCTTCGTTTCTCAATTCATTCTTGATTTGAATTTCTTCAATTTTTTTTCTTAGCATCTTTCCTATGGGTATGGGTGATCAAATACGGAGTAATTTTTAGTTAATTTCTTTGCTCAATTTTTCTTTCATTTTTTTTCTAGCTGATTTACTGTATATAGATAAATATGCTATTACTGGCTGATTTTTTGTATATAGATAGATAGATATGCTATTATGCTATTTCTTTGGTTAATTATTTTAACTTTGCCTCTTATGTGAGAAAGTCTACAAAAAATTGTGTGGACCTTAGATCCACCGAAGAAGCACTCCACTAACAATTGTTTATTATTTATGATGCATCCTTCAATTTTTAGATGGCCATGTAGTTATATTGATTTAGTTATTTAATAAAAGAATTTCATTTATGTTGGGGTATGTTCTTCAAAGCCGCTAAGAGGAAGAAATTCCTGGTTGTAGGAATTTCAATGATGCTTCTTGAAATGCTGAGCAAGTGAGAAGTACAAAGGTATGCCCAAATTCTGCATTTAGTACTCCTTTTATTATAAGCTTTTTGAACATTGCCAAGTGCACCAAAGATATATGCTTTAGTCTTGACATAAATTACATAATATCTAATGTATAACACTACCAAATAATTTCTATGACCATATTACAGCTAAATGACCTTTAATTAGCTTATTACATGATTAACTAAAGCTCACCATTTCCCCATGAGTATCCTACATTTTGGCTACATTAACCCTCGATATGCTTTTTTGTCCATAGTTTTGTTTTGCATGCTTCGTTCTTCCTTATTTTGATCATGACGTATTAGCACCCCTCTATGTGAGTGCTATAGGAATGGATCTCACTTGGGAGTACAAACTGCAAGGCTTTAAGACAAATACCAACTTCATTTTTTAAAAATGAAACTGTTACATTACTTTCAAATGGACTAAACTTCAAATGAAAGTTACATTATGGAAGGAGACTTAAATATAAAAATTACAATAATACAATTTGAAGACACTTAATAAGAAAAACTACACACTCATTCCAAAAGTGGAACCAATGAGAAAACAACAACAACAACCCAGTTGAATCCCACTACAGTAGGGTCTGGAAAATGAGAAAAGAGGACCATATTTGTTTTCTTTTGGCAGTTTCCTTTTTAATCAAACATGGAATTAAATTTTGTAGGGCGCGTGTATGGATGATGTGATGTTTGCAACCATGTGAAACAGGGCACAAGGTGGAAACTTCCAAAGGTGGTTGGCTTTGAATCATCACTAATCAGTCCCAAGATCATTTAATTGATTTGCACCCTGTAGTTAATGATTTCCACACTACCCTGTAATCATTTGTAAGTCAGATCTTCTACTTGGGTTTTATTCTTTTAGGAACATAATAGTGAATAGGGCAGAAAAAACTCAGACTGCTACTTCATATAGTGCTTAGGGTTGAAAATGCATATTAATTCTTAAAGGCCCATGTTTGGCGTAGATGTCAATGTTGATGGCCCTCATGGACTTTCATCTTTCCTTTGAAGATGGTCAAATTACAAAAGGAAGGTCTTTAAAGCAATGTTTTCGTTATACGGAGTCTATGGTTTCGTTGGAAGGTATGGATTGGACAGTCCTTCTATCATAAACTGTTATGACATTGTTGATGACACATTGTCTTTAAGCAAATGACCATTGATGTATCTTTCAGTATGAAAGATATATATTATCAATCATTGATATATGCATCTACTCATACATGATACAATTAGTTAGAAACTAAAATCTAACTGCCTTTGTAAACTCTGCAACTAAGATTGTGTCAAATTAAGCAATGTTTGTCGCAAGAGAAGGTTATTTATACTTGACGGATGTACACTTCGCATTATCTTTTAACCAAAATAATAAAAACAACATTTTAGCTCATGTCAAATATTTTTAATTGAATAATTAATTTCACATTTACCACTTTGTCACATAAAAGTGGCACACATTTTTCATGATCACATAAATAGTAAAAATGACATTACCAATTAGACCTGACTTTGTTGGCAAGTCTATCTGCGATGCTAGAACAACCAAGGACATGGTTGCTTGAGGTATCAGATTGGTGTCTCCAACCATGCCAAACAGCTCATTCTGACACCTTTTTTTGTTTTGAAAACAAGCGATTATCCTAAATTCGAATGAAAGGAGTTGATTTTTAAATGTATATTTTCATTCGTTCATGGATTTATTTTTATCTTCTGATCTGCTAAGTTATAAGTTTAGAGAATCACCACTCTTTAGTGTTTGAAACACTACCAAATACTTTTGTTTTGTTCCATTCAATACTTAAGTGGAGTTAAGTCAGAAGATTTATTAGGCTTACTGTCTTATCTTTTTTGGGCATGCTAGCTGGACATTTGATGGATATGTTTGATGTCTAAAAATCCCTGTCTTTATGCCAATTTTACTAAAATGGTAAAAAGCAGCAGTTAAAATTGAACTCTTTCAGTGCCATATGCCAGGTGGATGGATGAATGGTGGAAGAAATTAGTTTACTGGCAAACTCAAACCGAGTGAGACCCACGAGATTCTGGGGTGTCTACACAAAACTTACATTCTTCAATATGACTACCCACAAGAAAGGTAATTTGGTTTCTCAATGTACCAATTCATTTGATTTATTACTAAGCTATGCATATGAGAAATAAATGATTGTTGGCCATTGTGTTGATTTTCCCCAATTCAACATTGGAATATATGGGAACGAAGGAGTAGGTTTCACTTGACTTTTTCCGTGCTTTGGTAGTGGCGTATCTTCATGCTGATACATTAGTTTGTAAAGAGTATTGAAGATTTACAATTTTCCACTTTAATTTGTGCTGCATTCTTGGCTAGAAGGGAAACCCGGGGAATGATCCTTTGGTCTTTGATGACCAAAGCAGCTCTGATATACTGCAATCCTTATTGGTTAGAAGTAGAGTTTGCAATTTCTCTTTGTATTTCTTATGCGTATGGAATTTGGAAGGGACTTTGCTTTCCACACTTCTATTTGAGCTGAGTGTTGATTAATGAAGATTGCCATGTTCCAAAAGAACTGCCTTCCATCGCAACGAGTGCACACACCTCGGGCCGTGCGAAACACGAGGTAAAAAACTAGTGGTATATTTCATACAATGAAGTTAAATATTTTTCTCGTAGTAAATGTTTTTTTGGGAGTAAATGACGTGTATAGGAGCTCTTATTTAGGCAAAAGCTAATAGGATCCAAGACGTGGAGGCGTGGAGCTCCTATCAGATTGTAGCCTGAGTTTCGTTATCTCCCGATTTCTCATTTTTCTTGAGAAGCTAATATTATCGTTCATACGCTTACTGACCTTGCTCGTAGAGTGGAGACCCTGCCTTCCACATGGATTTCATCTCCCTTCGTTTCTCATTTATTGAGTTAGTAATGATATATATTTTTTCTTAAAAAAACATCTAAGTGTCTTTGTCAAAAATATTTTTCTATTTTTTTTAGAATACTGAATGTGTAATCTAGGTGTTACTTTTCAATTTTGTCTCCACTTTATTGTAGGGTAGGATAAAATGTGATGAGTAAATTAATAGTCAATATGTATATGATGCAATAAGTTGGTTAATATCTAGTAGGCCGGTAAAAGAAAGATTTTAATTGAAAATGTATAGAAGTATCTTTTGAGCTCGAAAGATAAATGAAAATATAAAAAAATTTTCAAAAGGGAGAGTTAAAGAAAAGCAAAAAATTGCTGTCAGGTACCCCGTATTTTGTGGTAAAAACTACTGGGTACCTCCGATTTTGAAAATATACTCCCAGGTACCCTGAATTATAAAAAAACATACTAACAGGGGATTTTCCATCTATTCTCCGTTAATCCAAGTTTCTCCGTCAAGTTTTTCACCATCATCATCATCATCATCCCTCCACCACTCCTTCGTTCTTCCTCTCCCTCTTCTTCTTTTTCTTTTTTTTCTTCTTCTTTCTTCTTTCTTCTTCTCCTCCTCCTCCTCCTCCTTCCACTTTCGATCTTCCAAACCCCCCACCCCTCACCCTTTTTTCTTCTTCTTCTTCTTCTATTATTATTATTATTATTATTATTATTATTATTATTATTATTATTAATATTATTATTATTATTATTATTATTACTATTATTATTATTATTATTATTAAAAATACTAATGAAACTATTATTTAATATTTTTAATAATAATAAAAGAAGAATAAGAAAATATTACTTCATAATAATAATAAATAATAGTGATAGAAGAAAATTATACTTTGTAATAAATAAATAATAATAATAATTAGTTTTAATATTAAAAATTATTAATATTAATTTTGAATATTAAAAAAATTAGAAGAAGAAAATACTACTTCATACTCCCTCCGTCCACAAGTAAACTTCCCGTACACTATTCACTGGGTCAAATTTTATTTACTTTGTTGGCCTATTTTCGTCACCCATTTGATAAAGTAATATTGTCATGTACTCATTTCTCCTCTAGTTTTGTAAATCTTTTTATATAATTTTTTACTCCCTCCGTCCCTCTAAGATCTTCTCGTTTTGACTTTTTGTGGTTTTTAAGTAGAGTTAAAAAAAGGTGAAAGTTGACCATAATACCCTTAATGAAAATGAGTGGAGTGTATTAAATGAGGTATGTAATTTTTATTTTTAAATTTTACGCTATTTTTCATATAAAATGATTTGAAAATAACTTCAGTCAAACATCATAACGCGTAACGAGAAGTTTATTTGTGGACGGAGGGAGTAATAAATAATAACAATAACAATAACAATAATAATAATAATAATAATAGTAATAATAATAATATATAATTAATGATAATGATAATAATAATAATAATAATAATAATAATAATACTAATCATAATCATAATCATAATCATAATAATAATAATAATAATAATAATAATAATAATAATAGTAGTAGTAGTAGTAGAAGGAGAAGAAGAAGAAATAAGGGTGAGGGGTGGGGGGTTTGGAAGATCGAAAGTGGAAGAAGAAGAAGAAGAAGAAGAAGAAGAAGAAGAAGAAGAAGAAGAAGAAGAAGAAGAAGAAGAAGAAGAAGAAGAAACTTGGATTAACGGAGATGATGAGAGGTACCCGGAAGAAGAAGAAGAAGAAGAAGAAGAAGAAGAAGAAGAAGAAGAAGAAGAAGAAGAAGAAGAAACTTGGATTAACGGAGATGATGAGAGGTACCCGGCAGTTTTTACCACAAAATACGGGGTACCTGAGAGTAATTTTTTGTAAAGAAAAGTCCTTAAAAGCAACTTGTCAACAAGTGATAAAAATGGGAGTGTACTTAAGCTTTTGACCTTGTTGTGGAATTCGTGATCTTGCTTTAGATTATTTTGTTGTTTGATGGGATAAGAGAGTTAATTTTTTAATATCTAAATATGAGTCTACACTGTCATCTGTCGTCGCTGCTACACTGATATCTATCGCCGTCGTGAAGTAAATGGAGTGCCTTCGAAGCACCAGCTTGGGCCGCCGGTCACTGAAGTTAACCACCGTTGATCGATGGTTCACCATATTACCCTATTTTACTATCAATCTATTATTATACCACTCTCTCGGTTCTAATTTAAATTGCATGTTTCGGTTTACGATATTTGATTGAAGTCATTTTCAAATCATTTTATATGAAAAGTGGTGTATAATTAAAAAATAAAAATATTTAAAAACTACACCAAAAGATTTACAAAACTATTGGTGACATAAATATATTATTTTATCGAATGAGTAACAAAAATAGAGAACGAAAGTGAATGAATTTTAATCCTGTGAGGAATAAACAACCAAATTAATTTCGGATGAAAGGAGTCCTATATTGTCGATCCACTATCAACATACTTATATTAAGAGAATTAAAACTACTCTTTAATCTTGTTTTGATTTTTTTTTCTTTTTAACTCATATGTAGATATATTTCTCAATCCATCAATCAAATATTTCTTGGGCTTTTAGAAAAAGAGTTTGTTTTTGAAGTCCGTTCAAGTTACGGAGTATTAGGGAGTTTTCATGCTTTCAAAAAAAAAAGGAGATTTCCTAATTTGGAAAGTACTTTCACTTTAATAAGAAACATAACAAAGAGAGAATATAATGTCACTTTTCTAAAATATGGGGAGTATTGGGAATTTGTTGTTTTTCCAATAATTTGAGCTATTACTATTTGTCTTTATTTCAAATTAATCTTCTTTATTTTTTTGAACTATCACAAATTAATCTTCTTTTTTCCTTTTTTAAAAATTTTTTGTGACTAACCTATTTTCTATCTCTTATGCATTACTTTTAACCACACAATTTTACTTTTCTCTCTCTCTTGCATTGCTCTCAGCAGCCAGTTTTACTTTCTTAAACTCCGTTCAAATTCAAACAAGGAAGATTAAACTGGGACAAAGGGAGTTTTGTTTCACAAATCGCAAAATGTGGACTAAGACCCTATTTGGCAATAGCGTTAGAATTTAGCGCTTTGAAAATATTATAATACCTAAGGATAATTTTTAACGTTAGTAGTTTCAAAATTAGTTTGCACAATTAAAAATTTATTCAAAATACTAAGGCTAATTGAAACGTTGTTCCCAAACGAAGGGCACATAATTTCTAAAGCATATACTCCGTAATAACTTAAACCAAAGTCATGACATATTTAATAATACTGGATTAAAGGTTCCTCAAAAAAAAAAAAAACTGGATTAAAGGTATTTTGTTTGCCCAAAGCCAGACACAACCGATTAGTAAAGACCGAAAACCTGATTGTCTGCGTTGTGGCAATAACTTTTTCTTTTGAACCGTTAGTGCTCCTAGGTACATTTGACAATAATTTCACTCTTTACTTTTATAATTTTAAAAAAAGTTCACAACGATTCTTTTGACTTTGAAATCTCAGATTATATTATGATTCGAGACACCAAGACTGTTATGTTGATTCTTTGTACTCCCTCCGGTCCTAAAAACATGAGAATTATTGATTTTTAAGAGATTTAAGGGAAAAAAAAAGATTTAAGGGAAGTGTATTTTGGTATTTGAATTTCCAAAAAAGTCTTTTGATGTGATAGGTAAAACTAGAATTTGATGGGTAAACTATTAGTAAAAAGGTATGATGTGATAGGTAGGGTATGAAAAAGTAAGGGGTAAAAGTGACTTTTTAATGAAAATAAGAAGTGTTTTTTGGGACGAATGAAAAAAGAAAGGAGAAAGGTTTTCAGGGACGGAGGAATCGGAGTATTAAATATTGGAATAATTGTACTTCTCAAGGAATAATTAAATACATGAGAGAGTATATATATAGAGGGGATTATAATCCCAACTAAGAATATGAATCACTAATGAAAACCGATTAAAATATAAAGACTATCACAACTAATACTAACACAATTGTCTAAAACTTTTCTTTTTCAAAAAGAAAAAAAACTTTTACTTTAAATGATATTTTTAATAATTCTTTTTATTGTTTTATAAAGTTCGTGAAAAATTTATTCTTGAAGATGTCAATCACCTTAATTTCGATATAACTAAAAAATTGCCTTAATTTCGCTTTTTTAAAGTATTATTACTATAATAATAATAATGTTTAGTAGAATGCTTTTTCCTCTTTATTTATGGAAGTCTCTCACTTTGGAAGACCATAATTAGGAGACTAATTAAAGGCGTTCTGGAGTACTTACTTTAATAATTTAATTTATTGGTTCCCTTCTTTTTGAGTAATGCTAGAGTCACAAACAAAATATTTACAAAATTCACAAATTTGCCAAATATGTAAAGTAATGAGTTCAAATAATCGTCTCAAATAATTAAAAAATAAAAACTAAAGTGCATAAATAGTAAGATTGTGAATTTTGTGAGTATTTTGTTTGTGACTCTAGCATTACTCTTTTTTTTAATTTGCCTCTCAATTTTATAATGCGTGTATAAATGCATGCTGTTAATTCTTAGGTTGACATTAAGTCATTAACTAATTAATTAGTTCCACCCCCTGAAGCTAATTAAGTATTAGTAATTAATTACGGAGTAAACATCATGTGTTGTGGAAGGGTTGTTTTGTGTTCCTTATTTCTCTTGTCTCTTTCTATCTCACAAGTCTCTTCGAACCCAGAAGGTTTGCATTTTAACTTACTATCGTTTTTAACTGTCTGGTTCATTGTGTATGTCAAATATTTGACTAATTATTTGGATGCATGACAAATACTCCCTCCGTTTCTTAAAACCCTTCCTCTTTCATTTTTTTTGTTTTTCTTAAAACACTTCCCTTTTCTATTAAAAAACCACTTTTACCCCTACTTTTTCATACCCTACCTATCACATCATACTTTTTCACTATCAATTAAACTATTACATCTTACTTTTACCCATCACATCAAGGGCAAAATTGGAAAGTCAACTACAATTTAACACTTCCTTATTTTCCACCAAAGTCAAAAGAGGAGCTCTTTTGAGAAACGGAGGTAGTACTAAATAATCCTTTTATACTCTAACATGACCTTTCATGTGGATGTGAGGTCAGTTTGTGTTTGTTGGAACCTAGCTCTTACACATTAACATTAGTTTTTTTTTTGTTTTTAAAACTGAATGAAACTGATATTCAATTGCGTGACGCGTGTGATCTCCATGTCAACGGGACTTTGTACGATATCAACAAATCAAGTACTACGTAAATCACAAGTTCAAACTTATATTTCCTCCGTCCCATAAAGATGTTCTCATTTTAATTCTTAGAAAATTTAAGTGAGAGAAGTTTTTGTGTTGAGTTTCCAAAAATACCCTTGATGTGATGGATAAAAGTAGGATGCGATGAGTAGATTATTAGTAAAAAGATATGACGTGATATGTGGGTTAAAACTAGTGAAGGTAAAAATGAGTTTTTAATAGGTTAGATAGATTTTAATAAAACTGGATCAGTTAATAACTGGGTTAACTCACATTTTTTTTGTGTGTGCAAGACAGGTGATATATTGTATGCACAAAAGCAATTATTTATTAATGATGCTAACAATTGTACATACAATTGGGATCAAAACTCGGCTGACCCATGCACGTGGTCTGGTGTTACATGCAACAATGACCCAACTCTCCCAACTGTTACACAACTGTAAGATCATAAATCTTGCAAGATGTGTCAATCATTCACAATTAATTTTGATTATTATATACGGTGTGTGTGTATATATGTGTGTGTGTGTATATACTCAAGTTTTGATTTTGTCCATTAATAATTTTTGCTTTTAAAGAAATACTGTAAACGATACAGAAGTATAAACTAATTTTCAAAATGAGTATAATGAGATGTTGAGGTTTAATATAATTATTCATTAATGCTCTCATAAACATAATTATTTCATTAGTGGTTGTTACGTTATTGGTACACATTTCAACATATATACTTACACGGTTATATATATATTTGTATTTTAGTTTACTGGTAAATTGCAGTTTTTCGGGCACAATAAGTGGAGGGCTTGGCAACCTCATTAATTTGGAGAAATTGTGAGTTACCTTCTCAATTTACAATTTACTCCCTTTGATATCTTTCAATATATCAGAACCTTTTTATATATACTCCGTATATAGGTTTGGTGAAACTTATATCTTTTTTTTCAGATTTTAATTAGAATTCATACTATATTACTATATCATACATATTGCTTCAGTCCCAAATAAATAAGTTGACTTAATTTTGCCCATTTTTTTAAAAATGTTTCATATTGATGAATAATGTTATTGAAGAATTGAGTTTATGAATTGTGAAGGACTCTGGATCACAATGGCATAACTGGTAACATTCCGGAGGAACTGAAAAATTTAAAGAATTTGACAGATTTGGATCTCCAAAGCAACCGACTAGAGGGCCCCATCCCCGAGTTCTTGTGCTATCTCCCAAATCTAAAGAACCTGTAAGAACTACTCCCTCCGTTCCACCAAACCCTTCCCCTTTCGTTTTTTTTGAATTCCCTAAAACACTTCCACTTTCTATTAAAAAACCACTTTTACCCTTACTTTTTCATACCCTACCTATCACATCATACTTTTTCTCTAATAATCAATCCATCACATCTTACTTTTACTCATCACATCAGGGGCAAAACTAGAAAGTCAACCAAAATTACACTTTCCTTATTTTTGCCCAAAGTCAAAAGTGGAAGGGTTTAAAGGAACGGAAGGAGTAATAAACTACTTTGAACCTCTTCACATCCTCTCTTCTGATTATATTTGATCCAGTTTTATTAATATCTGATCTAATCTCATATAATCTAGCTTGATTTGACTATTTTAGGGGTGTGCATAAAGAAATCTGATACTCCCTCCGTCCCTTTGAGTCTTACCCATTTTGACTTTTTAGCAAAATAAGGGGACAAATTTTTTGCTTTGACTTCCCCAATTTACCCCCCAACCCTAATCAAAAAGCAAAATTGCAATCAACTCATAAATAGTGTAAAGCAAAATTTTATAGCAAGTGGCGTACTCATCACATTAACTATGGCAGGGCAATCATACCCCAAAAAACCCATCCGTACTGCCCATGTCTCAAACTACAGGAATTACATTCACCATCACCATACATTACATTCATTAAATTTGTTTAGATGGTGAATTTTTTTGGGAAAATTTGATATTCCCTCCAAAACACCCCTCCAAAACCAAAACAAAAAATTACAAATTCATACAGGCACTGCATATTTAAATGAATGCATTGAATACATTCATTTCACTTATCTTCTTCACTTCATTACCTTCATCTTATTACTGGCCCGGTTGCCTTTAATGCCCCCTCCCGAGCAGCCTTCTTCACCTTCGTCTTTATCAACACATGACTCCTCGTCCTTGCACCATCTACCCGATGTTATAGAAGTCCCCTTCGACAACCTTTTCACCCCTGAAACGGAAACAGAAACAAAAACAGAAGCACAGAGTAAAGGAGCTCAACTTAATCAAAAAAGAAAAAGAGTTGCTGATGTTTTACTAGAAAAGTCTAAGGATGGCAAACTTCAGCACGGTTTAATCAGCAAAGTTGCTGAGGAATTCAGCTTTACAAGGAAAACCGTGAGCAACATTTGGCAAATTGCTAAAGCACAATTGGAGTCCGACCTACCTATTGATGTTCAATGCCATTGGAAAGGAAGTTGTGGCAGAAAAAAGGGTGCCTGTAGACATGGAAAAACTGGCAGCTATCCCGCTGTCTAGACGCAAGAACATGCGTGCACTTAGCTTTGGCATGGAGGTTTCAAAATCCACAGCCCACCGATGGCTAAAGCGCAAAGATATAAGGAGACATTCAAGTGCTATAAAGCCATACTTATGTGAGTCAGGTAAGCAAAAAAGACTGAAATTCTGTCTTGACCATATATGTCCTCAATCACTCCCCATAAGCCCAACTTTTCATGATTTTTATGATCACATTCACATTGATGAAAATGGTTTGAAATCACCAAAAAAACACAACATTCTACGCTCTGCCAGAGGAACCTGACCCCCACAGAACCACTCAAAGCAAAAGCTTCATACCAAAGATCATGTTCCTGGCTGCAGTAGGCAGACCAAGGTATGGGGAGGGTGGAGATGTGTTATGGGATGGGAAAATTGGCATTTTCCCATTCACTTTTGAACAGGCAGCGCAAAGGTCTAGTAAAAACAGGCCTGCAGGGACATTGGAAACAAAGGCTGAACCAACTGTGAATAGAGATGTTATGAAGAGAATGTTACTGACTAATTTGATACCTGCAATTAAGCAGAAATGGCCTGGGTCATCAAGGGATATTATTATCCAACAAGATAATGCTAAGCCTCATGTGGATGGCAATGACCCTGAAATTGTTGCTGCTGCTCAAGAAGGGGACTGGAACATTCAACTGAAATTCCAGNTGATCTAGGATTTTTTAGATCCATTGACTCAGTACAAGACCAAACAGCTCCTAGGTCATTGACAGACTTGGTTAAGTCTGTTACAACAGCCTTTGAAGAACTATCACATGACAAACTAAACAATGTCTTCTTAACTCTACAAGGGGTGACGGGTGAGATACTCAATCACAATGGAGGAAACCAATTCAAAATTCCTCATATGGGAAAAAGTAAGTTGGCCAGACAAGGAATACTACCACAGAATTTGGGAGTAAGCACAGAAGTGTATGAGAATGCAAAAAAGTTCTTAGAGGAACATATGTAAGTACTTAATGATTAAGTACTTTTTTGTTGTGTGTGCAAAGATGGCCAAGGAAAGGTACAATACCTATATGTACTTCCAAGTGAACCTTTTGCACATTCTTTTTGCTTTTTGTTGGCCTAGAATGTCATTTTTTGCTTTTTGTAAAAGTATATCATATTTTGATCAAGTGTAGCATATAATAGGGACTGCACATTTTTTGCTTTTTGTAAAAGTATATCATATTCTGATCAAGTGTAGCATACAATAGGGACTGCACATTTTTTGCTTTTTGTAAAAGTATATCATGAAGTGTATCAAGTGCAGCAAAGTTTTATTGGAATGAAGTGTATCAAGTGCAGCATTGTTCTTTAGAAAATATTTTAGGAATCAAGTGTAGTAAATGAACCAGAGAAATATATAGAGGCAATAGAATCAAGTGTAGGACCTGGCCTAATCAAGTGTTGTAAATGAACCAGAGAATTAGAAAGAGGCAACCCATGTTGTAATCAAGTGTAGGACCTGCCCTAAGTCCATGTTTAGTGTAAAGCAAAATATTATAGCAAGTGGAGTACTCAACTGCCCATATGTTTCAAACAGGGATTACATTCACCCAATTCACCATCAAACCCCAAATTTTCACCACCAAGCCCCTCTCACAGAACAAACAATATGGTAGACCAGACCAATACAGTGTTGTAAGTCTCCAACCATAGGGGGTGACATTACAATATAGCTAAACCCAAAAAAAGCTCACAGACTTCCAACCATTCACACAAAGTTTGTTTGCATCATAAGTTTGCCAATAAACATTATACGGAGTATATAATGGGATATGCAAGTACTAATCGTATGTGAATCTAAAGAGGAAGAACATAATACTCTGTCTGAAATGCAGTGCTTTAGCATCATCTCCATAGGGCTCAGCGAAAATTATTTCTGTATCAGACATCTCCAAGATCTGGGCAGAAGTTACTGATTCCTCATCTTCCCCATCAGATTTGACACTGCCTCCTTCATCCTCAGACGGAAAAAAGTCACCCCCCAAATATTTTTTCCAATACCACCACGTCGGATCTGTATCATCCGTGCCAGATGCGCTATCACCAGAGTCGTATGGAGGTATTAGAGATTTTTTAGATTTAGGAGGTGGCTTGGGAGATGCTCTTTCATCTTCGCTGTCGCTTAAAAGCTTGAAGGAGGTGAATTCTTATGGGAAGGAGGTATGGAAGATATAGATCTGATGATTGAGGGTGCCGGCGGCGATGGGGAAGAGGAACAACAGCCACAGAGAGAGGGATAGAGGAGAGAAGATGAAAGGATGAGGGGATGCGTAGGAGAGAGGATGAATGGATGGTGAGTGGGGTAAGAGGGTGGGGGTAGAAATTAGGTTTAAGGGTAGGAATGTCATTTTTAGGCAAATGTGTAAATGTTTGTGGGACAAAAATTTTATGAAAGGGGTAAATCTTTATGGGACGGAGGGAGTATGATAATAGATTAGTTATATTATTTATTAATTAGTAGTTATTTAATACTCCCTCCGTCCGAAAAAGATTTACACGTTTCAAAAAAATTGTGTCCCACAATCCCTTACCCATTTCTATTAAAAAACCACTTTTACCCCTTACTTTTTCAAACCCTACCTATCTCATCATACCTTTTTTCCTAATAATCTACACATCACATCCTACTTTTACCCATCACATCAAGGGTATTTTTGGAAAGTCAACACAAAATTATCCATCCCTTAATTTCAACTTTAGTCAAAATGGGTAACACTTTATGGGACGGAAGGAGTATTCAATAGTTAATGTTATTGAGGGTTTTTAGTATGGGCCCGAGCCCATTAGTTCAAATAGGGTTAGCATTAGGGTTTCTCTATCTCCTATAAATAGCGATGTAATTCTTTTATTCAATCAAGCAATAAAGAAATATCAAAAACCCTAATCCCTTCTCTATTCTCTTGGAGCCTGGAAACGCTCGAAGTTTTCCATCTTTCTTTACCTCATCTTCTTGGAGCTTGAAGAATGCTCAAAGTTCTTCCCTATCCGATACGGCATTCGTATCAAAATCTCTTCAAATAGAACTAAAACATAGAAAAGTATTAAAATAGAAAGTGTGTGTTGTTATCCTTAAATAGGAGTTCATAATGTGATAATGTGACATTGTACATGGACATTTCACAATATTTTTTTAGTAATGTAATATGATCATGATTGACACTATAAATGCATTTTAACTCCTATTTCGGGAATAAAAATATAGAGCTTTTACTTTGGTATAGAATAAATGTATTACTCTTACTTTAGTCGATCTTTTTCTCTTAGGCATATTCTGTTATGATCGATTTTAATTATATTTAAAACTATTTCTGATCTGTTTGATCACCATAATAATAAGTATTACTTCCTCTGTCCCTTAAAGTTCTTTCCATTTTACCTTTTAACAAAATTAAGGGATAGACATTTTTGTGGTGACTTTCCAAAACTTCATTTAGCTTGATGTGATGTACTAATGGCTAAATAAACCTAGCTACTCCAGGATAATTTTTTTTGAATATATAAATAAATTCATTTCCCTATTTTAATGGTTGGTCAAAGTTTTATGTTAAGGTGTATTGATAATGAAATATGGCAAATACTTTGGTAGACTTTATGTCGACTTTGATTGTGTGAACCTTATTTGAAATGTTAAACCTTGTACCATCTTGATGGGTCTTTCTAAGATTTTGAGCCTACCACATTAAAATCTTTGGTGGTAAGGTAAAAATTGACTTAGTAAGGTTAAAAATAGTTTTTTTAATAAAAAAGAATAGAATTATATAAGACAAAAATAGAGAAGAAATTTATGGACAGAGGGAGTACCTACGCAGGTCCATATGGACCTCAGGAATTAGGACCACCAAATCTCTTCACATGAAATATAGAATCAGATCTAAAGACCAATTTGAAAATAAAAAAATGCTAGGGGTACACCAAAGGGGTACCCCATATGTCCCCCACCTCCTCCTTGTTCACATAAAAAGCCAAGAAATTCAAAAATAAATAAATAAATAAAAATCAAATAAAAATAAGTAGTGGAGAAGGGGGTGGTGTACATTTGGGGTACACCTTTAGTGTACCGCTAGCATTGCTCTTAAAATAAACATACTCCCTTAAAAAAGAAGGATCTCATTGTATTTTTTTGCACATGAACCTAAATTATATTTTAGCACAGAAATCTAATTATGCCTTTCTCATGGTGTGAAAATGTGAATTGAAGGTTTCTTAGTGATAACCCGTCGTTGGGTCAAGCTCCCCAATGCTTACTAGACAAGCAGCAGCAACACCAGATTACCACGTAAGTATGTTTGCGAAAGAGATGTTATATTTACATTTTTTTGTATTTATTTTAGAAAAAATATTTATACTAAATAGCACAAAAAGTTAAGTTATTTCTCTAAATAGCACTTAAATTGTTTTATTCCTTAAATAGCACTTAATAATGTCCATAATGTCCAGTGATGACGAATATTTACTTGAATAATGACCAATGTATAATGACTAAAAGTGCTACATTGGAAAAAACACATATTTAGAGAAAGTCATTATGTTTTAGTGTTATTTAAGAAAATTCTTCTTTATTTTATTCATAAATGATTGTTCCTTTACTATCTAAAAAAAGAATCCTCCTTTTCACATGGTCTAGTCCCTCCCCTCGATAGCCGATTGATAGTATAAGTTGTTCTGCCAATCGACGGTCCAGAAGATGCAGGGACGTCTCAGGTCTAAATGGAGTGAAGAGAGAATTAGGAGAAGAATCCATTATTTTTATGAATGAAATATCACAAGTGTCAGATGTCTTATGATGTCAAAACATCATATCTAGTGTGATGTCGATATGTGGAAAAAATATAGTGTGTTACTATACGTTCAGATTTAATGTATTCATTTGACTTTTTTTGGTCAAATTAAGGATTATAAATTTTGATCTCGAAATGTGGAAAAGATAATGTGTTGCGATATGAATGTAATACCAATAGTTGTCTTCTAATATAGTAAAAGAAATATTCTTTAAAAAAAGTAAAGAAAATAATTTTAAAAACACAAGAAAAGAAAATAAGAAAAATAATACAGGGAGCAATGAGTACCTAAAAGATAGGAGAAATTATGGCTAATTATCTTCTAAATAAAAAAATAGAATCCCAATTGAATAAGGAAGCTAATAAAAGAAATTGAGAAGCACAAGTCCAAAAGACAAAGATGGCTACTCGGGATCGAATAAGTCCTAAACAAATAAAAAAATGTTAAGAGTCTTATCCAGAAAAATCTATTATCTTTTAGTCATATTAGTTACACATTTTATTTCATTTTATAAAAATTGGGATAGGACCAGTCATATCTACTCTAACATTTTACAATGGAAAGTTCCAAAATGTCCAGCATTTGAGAAAAATGATCTATTACACCATTCAAGTAAAATAAGACATAATTAAAAATAATTTGAATAGTCGTTGAAATAATTAGTCATTGTCCATCACTTGTTGCTAATGATCGCATTCGTATAACCATTCGTGTAACCAGTCATTATCCAATAGAATTATGTATCATAAATGAAATACTCCGTAAAATATATTTGGTCCCATTCAAAAAAATGTACTACCTGATAATCCTATATGGAGCAAATTTTACATAAAAGATTTTATTTGTATAAAAAACTAATGTTTCAATGTACATATAAATATATATATATATTTGTCTAACACTATAACACTCTTACTCATAAATATGCAAATATATGTATAGGGATTTTGCATTTTCGCCGCCGTCCAGTGTTGGTTCCGATTCAAGTTCGACTCCTCCCATAAGGTAAAATTGTGGTGCCATGCCTCCCTCTAATATGGCTTTTTTTTTCTACAATTATTTTCTCAGAAAAATAATGGAAATAAGACTAAAACACGGCAAGTAGAATTGAGTAAATCTTTATGGTTTTCAAAAAAAAAAAAAAGTGAATCGTTATATTTTTATCTCAAAGTAGCAGCTATAGTACTAAAAAAAATTGTGAACAAAATATTGTGAACAAACCAATATCACAGTATAATAGTCATATTTTGGGAACAAAGATATACTCTCTCGGAGTCTCCATTTTGATTGCAATTTATTTTTTTCTCTCTCTTCTCGATAACTGTTTACTCGTATTTCTTATTGATATACGAATTTGTAAATAAAATCATTTTAAAAATCGTGGGTTTTACCTCGTAATTCTTATTTTGTAATAAATGTAGAGACAAAGAGAGTAGCTACCAATCATATTTTACGGATAAGACTTGTGTTTTGTTTGATCCTAACAAGAAAAAAATATCCTTATTTTCTCATAGAACAACTCTTTTGCTTTTATTATTCCACCACGGTTTTTTGACACCAAGGTGTGGTGTTAAATTATGACTCCACGTCAAATTGAGGTCTATATTCTTCTCTATTCAAAAAAATTGATAATTTCTTATGCCTAACTCTCTAGTAATTAAACCTTTCCACGTTAACCCGATCTAAATCGCCCCCACGTCATTCATTTATTGCATCCTCTAAACTTAGTTGATCTGAGGTCAATTTTTTTTTTTTTGCCTCGAAGTCAATGTAACTATATTTGGGGATACAATTGAGGAGAGTGTGGGGTGGGTTTGGGTTGGGCCAAAATGGAAACTTTACTCAATGATTTATGATATTAAGGATTAATTTTTTAAATGAAGCATCATAGAGACTTAAATTCGACGAGTGACATCACCCAAGCTTGGGATCACTTTAACCAAGGCCTTATTACTTATTATTCATGCTAAATATATGCTCTTCCCTCCAATTTTGTGAATATTTAGCATTGGATGGATGTTCGTGGCGACAATTGCAATGTGTCTTGTGTGGTTGTCCTGGATACAACAAACAATCAACTGATGATGAGGCTCCATTTGACAATAGCGTTAGAGTCTATCGTTTCAGAGAATTTGTGCTGTGTATAATTATAATTTTGGAGTTAATTACAAAGAGACTAAAGATATTTACTTCGTCCGTCATCTATTTGTGTGGTGCCGTCGTTTGGATATTTGATGTGACAAATATCTTTCATTTACTTTTTTTAAAAAGAATTTTTATGGTTTGGTTGTGTTGTGGTATTTGGTTATTTTTCACCATATATATATATATTACTCCTGCTATATGCATATGACTGTTGGGTTCCTTAGTTCGAGTTCTAAAAAAAATTATGTTGGAAAGCATGTGACTTTTCTCTCGTATATTTCTTCTATTTGTGGGGTGACATCAGTGGCAGATCCAGGAATCGTAAGGACTGGTAGCGAGATTACTACTGGGATTCGGAGGCACCGCTTCTGTTTTTTTCTTCAAAATAGCAATGTGAACTTACAAAAAAATATTATTTTTACTCAATAACGCATTTAAATAATTAATGAAAAATTTAAAAATTATTTCCTATAATTTTTTTTCTCTAAATAATTTTTAATTTTGACTCAATTAGACTTTAAATATTATATTTTTAAAGATATATATTTAATTTTCTACTTAAAATTTATTTTTATTACCGGAATTTTATTTTTTCAATGGGGGCATAACTATTTTTTTAAAAAAATCAGGGTACTAATGTGGACAATTTTGAAATTCATTGGGGCCGGGGCAATTGCCCTCATTAGTTTGTACCTAGATCCGCCCCTCGGTGACGTTTGGCATATCAACGTGTTTGCATATCAACAAATGGCATCCATTCATACACTCTCAACTCATTAAACATGTAAAGTATTACACTCACTAGTGACCGGACATGCAACCTTTTCAAAAGAAAATCGCCGCCATCATGCCATTAGATCACATCTTTGACAAAGGGCCTGTTGTCTAGGACTGTAAAAAAAGAGTTGGATGTTGGAAGAAACTGGAAAAAACTGGAAAAAACTGGAAGAAACTGGAAGAACTAGAAGAAACTGGAAGGAACTGGAAGAAACTGGAAGGAACTGGAAGAAACTGAAAAAACTTCAAAAAATTGGAAAACCTAAAAAAACTTTAAAAATATTTATTCTAAATTCTTGTTGTTATAAATTATTATTATTATTATTATTATTATTATTATTATTATTATTATTATTGTTATTGTTATTATTATCTTCATCATCATAATCATCATCATCATGTTGTCTTAGTGAATATATATTTAAGATATAAAAAAAGTATTGTTATTGTTTAAATACAAAAAACTACTTTTTCAAAAAATAATTATAATATAAAGTTATCATAAATATAAAAATATTAAATTTTAAAAAGTCTGTGTAGTTATATTGCACCTCAATTTATTTATGCAGTATTTATTATAAATAATATATTTGTAATTATATATTAAAGTATTTATTATAAATAATATATTTGTACTTATAATTTATATACTCCCTCCGTTCCACAAAGCCCTTCCTCTTTCGTTTTTTTTGCTTTCCACAAAACACTTTCGCTTTCTATTAAAAAAACCACTTTTACCCCTACTTTTTCATACCATACCTATCACATCATACTTTATCACTAATAACCAAACTATCACATCTTACTTTTTCCCATCACATCAGGGACAAAATTGGAAAGTCAACCAAAATTACACTTTCCTTATTTTTCCCCAAAGTCAAAACCGGAAGGTTTTATGGAACGGAGGGAGTATTAAAATATGGAAAATGCTAGGGGTACACCAAAGGTGTACCCCATTTGTCTCCCACCCCCTCCATTACCACTCAATTAGGCAAGAAAATTAAAAAAAAAATAAGTAAATAAAAATCTAAAATAAATGAGTGGTTATTCAACCAAAATTACACTTTCCTTATTTTTCCCCAAAGTCAAAACCGGAAGGTTTAATTCCTATTTCGAAAATAAAAATATGAAACTCTTGTTTTAGTATATTTTCAACGTTTTACTCCTACTTTAGTATTTTTCCAAAAAAAGAATATCAAAGACGTGCCCGTATTGAATATATACATACATACATACGTGTGTTAGTGAGAAAAGTGATGTGTACACTTGGGATATACGATGTGAAAAGTACCTCTAAATTTTTCCAATATATAATCAACCCGAATTAAAACCCATTCCAACAGGAGATGCATTGTTGGCGCAACAGAAGAATTTTAAAGATCCTATAAAGGATGGAGTGGGTTCCAACTGGGACTCAACGCTTACCAATCATCCCTGCGGTTGGGATCACATTACGTGCGACGCAAGCAGTCACGTTATAAGGGTGTAAGATGATCTCTGTTTTACTCCACCCATCCCCGAATTACTTGTTTATTACTCCCTCCGTCCTAAAATTAATTTCCCAGTTTGACTTTTGCAGTCAAATTTTTTAAACTTTGACCGTAGATTAAGGAAAAAATACATTGAATTTTCATATAAATTTATTAGGAATAGATTCATTTTGGAATAGAGTTTTGAAATATATAATTTTTATAAAATATATTTGTATAAAAATTAAGATATTGATGGTCAAAGTGTCGCATTAGAGACCGTGAAAAGTCAAATGGGAAGTTAATTTTAGGACGGAGGGAGTATTACCGTTTCTCCGTAAATCTTATTCGTTCACATGCCTTCATTGATCATTTGATAAATATTTAGGTCACTTCTTGTTTTATAGAGTCTTTTTTTTGGTGTTTATATATACTCCCTCCGTCCCTAAATAAACTTCCGTTTTTGACTTTTTAGAAAATTAAGGGAGAGATATTTTGGTGTTGACTTTCCAAAAATACCCTTGATGTGATGTGTAAAAGTGAGATGTGATACGTAGATTATTAGTGAAAAGGTATGATGTGATAGGTAGGGTATGAAAAAGTAAGAAGTAAAAAGGATTTTTTAAGGGAAAAGAGAAGTTTATTTGGGGATAAAAAAAACAAAAGAGGAAGTTTATTTAGGAACGGAGGGAGTATAAGATTTTTATTTTTTTACTAATTTATAAATAAAATCATTTTAAAAATCGTGTCATTTTATTTCAAACATCTTTTATTTTCATTCTTCAAAAGGCTAACTTTGTTTGTTTCTAGTGATTTGGGAAACTCATATTCAGGGGGTACATTGGATCCCGCCCTTGGGAACCTCCCGTTGCAGTATTTGTAAGTTCTACCCTCTTTTTTTTTTCTACTCCCATTTTTTTAAAAAATAGTGAAATTTGCAATAAATAGTACTAAAAATATGTCAACGCAGTACTTAAATATTTTATTCTCTAAATAGTACTTGAATAATGTCTAGTGGCGGCGCGGATCAATGTCTAGTAGTGTCGGATTTGAACAATGTCCAGTAATGTCTCGGACATTTAGTTTGCATATGATTAGTGGACAATGACCAGAGGTACTACGTTGGGAAACAAAAATATATAATAACACTTATGGAAAATCAATATATTTTAGTACTCCCTCCGTTTCTCAAAACGGTTCCTCTTTTAACTTTGGGGAAAAATAAAGAAATGTTAAATTGTAGTTGACTTTTCAATTTTGCCCTTGATGTTATAGTTTAGTTGTTAGTGAAAAAGTATGATGTGATAGGTAGGGTATGAAAAAGTAGGGGTAAAAATGGTTTTTTAATAGAAAAGGAAAGTCTTTTAAGAAAAATAAAAAAAAAAATTAAAGAGGAAGGATTTTAAAAAACGGAGGGATTACTATTTAAGTAAAATAAATAATTTGTAAGTGCTCTCCATTCAATTAATATACTTCACTCACTTTTATTTATATTATATTATTAACTACAAAGGGTACTCAACGGCAATGGATTAAGTGGTGGAATCCCAACGTCACTGGGGAATTTAACGAGTCTGATAAGCTTGGATCTGCATGATAACAAACTAAGTGGTTACATTCCTCCAGAATTGACCAATCTCAAAAACCTGCGATTTCTGTACGTACCATACCCAATTGCATGCATACATACAATATTTGTCACATTATACAAAACGAAACAAAATTTTAAGTTCATTCAGTATATTTTATTTAAGATTGGTAAGGTATAAAAAAATCAAATTTACATGTTTAAAAAACTACATCAAGAATTTTTTAAAATAAAAAGTACTAAAATACTTTATTTTATCAAATAAACGATCAAAACGTTCAAATAAACAAAAGTTGTAGTGATTTTTAAATAGTGAACTGTTTACATTCTTTTTGGAACGGAAGTAGGATTCATTATATTTTAATTTTTACTCTATAATTTAATTAATCATTTCTCATTCTTCTATGTTTTTTTTGTGGAATTTTGAAATGAAGGCAGCTTAATGATAACCTCTTGTCTGGAGAAGTTCCCCCCGGTTTACTGAGTATAAATGTCATGTAAGTATATTTAGACCTCTAAATAATCTTAGAGTCCATTTGGTATAAAGAGTTGGAATTGAATTAGAAACTCGAATTTTATGATGGCATGTTTGGAAACATGGATTTGGATTTTAAACTCGGATTTCGCTCAAATTCCATGTTTGAAAAACTTAACACTATGTTTGGTTCAAGAAATTTGAATGAGAAAATAAAAGAAAATGAATTAGAAAACAGTTTTTCTTGTTTGGTAAGAGAGGAAAAGTGGAATGAAAATAAAATAAGAAGACAAAATGTACTAAGTGGAGGGAAATCCAGATTCCTCCTATTTTGATGAGGAAAATGAGAGAAAATCATTTTCTTTTCTTTTCCCTGCTATCAAATTCTTTGAACCAAACATAGTGTAAAAATTTTGAATTTGGATTTGAGTCAAATTCTTCTCATTCATAACAAAACTTAATTTGAAATTCATTCACCTCCTCTTGTCATTTGAAATTCAAGATTTAAAATTTTGCAATTGAATGCATGAATTGAAATGAAATGTTAGTTGTCAAACACAACCTGAAATTGATTTGGATGGAATTGAATCCTTCAATTCCAAGTCATTTTTGCACTATCAGTTCCAAATCTACATATTTTTCTGCTACCAAACATCAGAATTGGAATTATTATCTCTAATTCCAATTTCATAATTTAAATTATGTGCACTAGACCGAGTCTTAATATTCTTTTGTGTCGATAAAAGCTCCTATTTATATTTGTCGAGAGTTCCATATATAAATAAAATCTTGTAAACAAAAGTTTTTTGTTGAGAAAATCATTGTGAGACAGCTTTATGAAAGTGTTAATGGTACTCCAGATATCCTATATATATATGTAAAAGAGGGTTTCAAAGTTGTGGTGACGACACGTGTCATGCCACACGTGCATACTAATGACACGTGTCCCGCCACGCGTATATCACATGACACATGTACGTCCATCCATGCATGTGAGTTAATTTTGTATTAAATAATTCGTATTTTTATTTTTTATAAACTCTTCACTTTCCAACAATAAAAAACTATTATTTTTATTAACTTTTTATAAACTCTTCACTTTCTGACTATGTTAAAACCAATTTATTGTTTTGACGTATCTTAAAAATATATGCACGATTATTCTATAATTTTAGAAAACTTATGTATATAATTTATTGATTAAAAAGATGTTGCTTATAATTTTTAAAATTATCCATCATATCAAAAAAAACTAATTACATATAAATTTTATCACACGTGCATCTTTATTAAATTCATAACATATTTTAGTTGTTTTTCTTATTACATTACTTATTTTACTATATTTTTTTCAGCAAACTAAACAAAGTAAAAATTTAATTGAAGGATTACATGTGGCACATACAAATATGCAT
>OOIL02003033.1:0-47848 GCA_900332095.2 Cuscuta campestris | reverse complement strand
TTATTTTATTTTTTTAATAATTATATCAAATTTCAATATTATTTCATTTGATAAAAATTTGATAATTTTGGTCAAGTCGCTCTATATATACTTTGACCATAAAGTGTACAAAAAATATATTATATTTAATTATAATGTAAATTTTGAAAAAATGTATCTATTTAAAATATTATTTTCATATATCAAGTTTTTATGACATTTAATTATTTAAAATTGTATTTAAAGTATTACATAGTTTTACCAAAAAATCCTAAAAGGGAGTATATAGATTAAAAATCTTAATATATTTTATTTGATTATTGTATTTATTTGGAGTTTATATGTTATACCATTTAAAAATATGTAACATACATAATTAGTTATATATCTAAAAAAGGTATAAAATTTATTAATCTTTTAGAAAAGAAATACTGACGTTGTTTTCAATAAGGTATTTATCATTTTATCTTTTATTACTTCATTAAGGTAAAAATCACGGCTAGCCAAATTTATGCTGTTTCACACACACACACACACACACATATATACACACACACACACGCACATACATACATACATACATACATACACACACACACACACACATATATATGTATATATTTGTGTGTGTGTGTGTATGTATTTATGTATGTATATATGTATATGTATGTAAAAGATAGTTTAGGGGTTGTAGTGTTGACACATGTCATACGTGACAAGGCAGTAAACGCCAACGCGTACAGACCTCAAACATTAAACGCCAACGTGTAGGCCAATGTGTGCAGACACTAAGCATTGATGTTCGTCTTTCGCAATTCTCGCTTCAATAGTAACATGTACAGACGCTCAGCCGTCATATATCCCCAACGAACATCAAAACACCAAAATGAACATCAACCGGTACAATGCCAAAATGAACATTTAAAATCATTACAAAAAATGAATCTCTTCAACCACCAACATCAAATTAAAAAACCCCAAAATAGAATAATATCACTCTTCACATTTCACAAAACAAAAAGATACAATGTAGCCTATCAAAATCCTACAAAACCAAAACATACACAACCCTTTAACACATGCCCAAGCGTAGCACGGAAGAAAATTAAATCATAAACCAAACTCTCCATTTTCAACCATCGCATCAATAACATTATGACAACGAGCCCTAATAACAAGCCCGTGCGTAGCACGGGGTAGAAAACTAGTTACTATTTATATGTTCACTTTTTAAACAAGCCAGGATATAAATTATTAAATTGGGTCATAATTATAACTTTATAAGACACTTGAGTTGAACCATATTCAAAATAAAATTCAATAGGTTACTTAGTTCAACTCAAAAACTTATATATCAATTTGTTTTCTTGTCAAATTCTAAAAATTATATACTCCCTCCATCCCAAAAAGAAGGTAACATTTCATTTTTTGTGCATCACAAAAAATACTGCTACTCACATCTAAACATTCTAAAATTTATCATATTTACTCTTTATTATAGATAGAAATTGTTTTAAAAGTTTTTCTGGCATTTGAGATGATATAGAAATGTTTTAAGGGATGCGCAAAAAATGAAACGTAACCTTCTTTTTGAGACGGAGGGAGTATTTTGTTTTCAAGAAATAGATTTAACATATCAAACATATCATAATATTTCCCATAAATAAACGATCTCAGAATAATTCTTTTCCATCTTAATTTCTTTTCTGTTCCCTTCCAAATTCCTTCAACCAAACACAGTGTTAAGCTTCATAATTAGATCCAAATGCAAAAAAAAATCAATGCCTCAAAAAAATCAAAAATTTGTGAGAAAAAAATAATTTTTATGGTAGAATTCATGAACTATATATAATCAATTATGTTTGGCAACAATCTTATTTAACTCTGGGTTTTTTGATGTATTTATTTTCCCCTTACCAATCAATTATTAGTGAACTACTAGTAATTAATTTACGTACTGATCTCATGCATATGCAAACACAATGCACACATACATATACATGTACAGTAACTTCACAGGCAATCCGGGGCTAACGTTTCCGCCGCCGGTGGTGCCGCCAAGTGATTCCGGTACAACAAATTCCATTCCGCCCAAAAGGTAGTATTCCGACCGCTTACCAAAAACTCTTCGTTTTTCATTTTTTTCTCTTCCACCAAAGCAACTTCACTTTCTATTAAAAAATTATTTTTACTCCTATTTTTTCTTACCTTATTATACATATGACATCATACTTTCTCTGTCCACCATAGATCTTCACAGACACTATTCACAGGGTCAAACTTTACTCACTTTGTTTGCTTATTTTTACTAGTCATTTCGTAAAATAATATAGTCTTGTCACCTCTAGTTTTGTAGAACTTTTCATGTAGTTTATTACTCCCTCCGTCGCTAAATAAACTTCCTATTTTGTTTTCTTTGTCTCCAAATAAAATTCTCTTTTCCCTTAAAAACCCCTTTTACCCCTTACTTTTTCATACCTTATCTATCACATCATACTTTTTTACTAATAATCTACATATCACAACTTACTTTTACACATCACATCAAGAGTATTTTTGGAAAGTCAACACCAAAATATCCCTCCCTTAATTTCCTAAAAAGTCAAAAAAGAAAGTTTATTTAGGGACGGAGGGAATAGTATATAAATTTTATTTTCAAATTTTACTCCTATAATCAATTAAATTGAATCGAAAATAAAGTCGGTCAAACCTCGTAACGCGTAATGAAAGATCTTAGGTGGACGGAGGGAGTACTTTTTTGTTAATAATATATTTATCACATCAAAAACGAAATTTAAAATCACCTATAATTTAACACTTCTTTAATTCGGTCGGCCAAAATGAGAAGGGTTTTCTCTAATGGAGGGTGTAATTAATTACAGTTTTATATCTATTCAATGATTAATGATATGTTCCTCAAGCTTTCTAATTAATTTCTCTATATCAATTGCTTGCTACATTTTCTTTGTTTACCGTTATATTTTATTTTATGACAAATTTTTCAATGATCTTAAGATTTATATTCATTTTATAGATCTTAATGTATAAAAATTTATCATAGATGAATTGGACTCTTTAAAATATCAAAAATATTCATGTCGGCCTATAAAAAAATGATATTTCGATTGAATGGAAATTACATTGCATATCAGAACAAAAATAATTGTGTGATGAAATCTATGCTTAATTTAATTTATTTAAACATAAACTTTGTTGTCACTCTTAGCTTGTTTTGTGAAAATTTTGGTCTAATCTTCGTAATGTAAATTTTATTTATGCGGGGTATATGAAAGTTTACATTACCTCACAATTACCTTCTTAACTTTTACTTAGGAATGGAGAGAGTATTACGTAAAAATTGAGGAATACATCAAAATTGTATAAAACAAAATGCAATACCCAATAAAAAAATCACCCAAAATATGTGTAAAATATAGAAAAAAATATCAAAATAAAAGCTACATATTTTATCTCTAAAATTAAAGTTTATACTGTGATAATGCGATTCTGTATATGAATATTTCAGAATACTTTTTTATAATGTATATTACCATATTTGACATTGAATATGCACTTTCTCTTATTCCGAGAATAAAAACATAAGACTCTTATTTCAGTATATTTTTTAAAATTCCATTCCTATTTTAATTTTTTCCCTACTATAAATACTCCGTATATTATTGCATTAAATTATCAATACAAATATTTTAAAAAAAGTAGATGTAGTATTTCCTCCGCTTCACAAAATACTTCCGTTCTGATACTTTGTGCACCCTATTAAACACTTATACTCTCACTTAAAATGTCTAAAATACATCTCATTATGTGATTTGTTGTGGATACAAATTAGGGATAAAGACCAAAGTAGGACTAAAACATTGAAGTTATACCAAAATAGGACTTCCATGTTTTTATTCCCAAAATAGGACTTACATTACCAAACATGGTCATATACATTACCAAAAAAGTATAGTAATGTGCACATGCACACTGCCACATTACCACAGTGCAAAGTCACACCACAGTGCAAAGTCCTATTTTGGGAAAAAAACATGAAAGTCCTATTTTGGTACTTTTCTCTATGTTTTAGTCCTTTTAAGGTGATTTCTATTACAAATTATTTTGGTGATATATCTAGATAAATAAGACATTTATTATCCTGACAAAATTTATCGAACGTAAACTCAAACCTGTAATTAGGGATGATGAGCTTAATTAAATGTTGACCGACAAGTGTTTTTTTTATTGCAGCATGGGATGGATGCTGGTGATAACTACAATTTATGCTGGAATATAATATAATATAATATAAGAAAATATATGGTTCTCATCATCCACTATTTGTTTTACTTTCATTATGTTGCGTTGTTATGTTTTGGTTTTCCACTACTACTTCGCATCCATATTTAATACGGAGTACTCCGTTAATTATCTTAGAAAGAAAAAGTCAATACGCCACACTTTCATATAATTATGTACTCCCTCCGTCCCAAAAAGAAGATAACATTTCATTTTTTACGCATCACAAAAAATACTGCTACTCACATCTAAACATTCTAAAATTTACCATATTTACTCTTTATTATAGATATAAATTGTTTTAAAAGTTTTTTTGGCATTTGAGATGATATAGAAATGTTTTAAGGGATGCGCAAAAAATGAAACATAACCTTCTTTTTGGGACGGAGGGAGTATTAAGTTAAATGTACTCTCTCCGTCCAAATTTATAGTGTCTGTTTAAATTTACGATGTTTAACCGAAATCATTTTCAAATCATTTTATATGACAAATGATATAGAGTTAAATAATAATAATTACTCCCTCCGTCCCATTTTAAATTGCATGTTTGCCTTTTTTCTCCGTCCCAAAATAAATTGCCTTTTAGTTGTTTTCATAAATTATTAAAAATAAAATACCTAAACTACCCTTAAAATAAGTCATTCTTTTTCACCTTATCTTCTCATTCATCATTACCCCTCTTAAAAAGTAATGTCAATTTTGAAAAATCAACTATATTTTTTATTTTCCTTAAATATGCCCAAAAGTCAAAACGGGCGATTTAAATTGGGACAGAGGGAGTACATATTATTATCTACTACATCAAAATATCTACAAAATTAATAGTGACAATAATTCTTTATTTTATCAAATTGTTAAAAAAATAGAAAAGAAAGTCAATAAAATTTATCAAATTAAAATTTTAAATCTCAGACTCTCTTCTCTCTTTAAAATTCTCCCGCACCCTGAGCCTTCTTCAACTAAATACTTTTGTAATGTAGTATTTAAACTTCATTATTTGTGACTGAAGAACTTTCCTCGCTATTTGTATCCCAAAAATTTGTATCCCATTTTGTACGCCACATGGATGCATCAACATTTTGTATTGGTGTAATACTAATTTTTGTTAACGCAACAATACTTTGTGTCGGTGTAAATTTTTGTTAACGCACTAAGACTTTGTGTCAGTGTGAACTATCAAAATGTTAGTCCATACCTTAGTGTACAAATGAGATACAAATTTTGGGTATACCGTATACGTAGCATTCTCCTTGAAAAAACGCTTCTTAAATTGCCAAACTGAAAGCAAACATATCCCCACCATAGAGGCAGAGACCCATCTTAATATTCCTTGGATCAAAAATCAAAATCAAGTTTCTAAAAGGCACACACATTCAACGCCCCACCTAAGTCCATACGAACAGTCAAACATATTAAGGAAAATGAAGATATATATATGCACAATAATAATACTCGGTAATGGTCTTCTCTTCTCTCAGTTTCTTCTCTTCTTCTTTCTCTCCTCTTCCTTCTCGGATGCGTTCTTCAGCTGCAAATAATGAAGTTCATAAGATTGATTTGGGTGTACCACAGAGAACGTAACTTTTTCACATTCTGATGGTCTTTATATGTGAACATGAAGATTAGAATATAGATAGATAAGAGCCGCCGCCCATTGATCTTTTTTTGTTATCCTCTTTCATCCTCTTTGCAACAATGGTATGACCGTAAAGTTTTTTGTAACAAGACAATTGTGAGCATCAATCCCTTGCTTACCATGATGATAAGAATCCGAACAAAAACAGCTACAAAGTCAGTGAATAGAGTGAGTGCGTGTTTCACGTAGTCCAGATCTCCATAGTGTGCCTTCTCAATTATTGCTTGGGTGTCAACTACAATGTAGCCAACGAACACCAAAAGCCCGAAATACAACTGCAAAACGGTAACGTTGAGCACAAGTTAACAGCAGGCAGGGGTGGGGGTGGGGGGAACCCTCTCCATAGATCTCGTAAAATTAAACCACATTTTGATTGTCCAATGACTGGTGTGAGAAATGGTGGAGAGAGAATGATACCTCAAACTTGAAAAGCGCCATAGAGCCACCAAAGACGGAGGATGCAAACTGCAACCAGAAAAGGAGAGAGAGACCGGACGAAAGCAAGCCCCCGAGATACAAGTACTCTCTGCGCCTCGCCACCATGGCAGCTGCTGAGAAACAGCCGAATGCCAAAGCACAACCGACAAATGCACTTACAAGGATGCTGATACGAGAAGATATTGTCAGCAAAGAAAACTGCACAATATTGAGTCATGATATCTTAGGTTAAACAACTCTCTATCATCAAGATCACTTCTCTCTCGTCATTGATAGACGAGAATGGAATTTGAAGCCCGGGGTTTATGTTAATTACTGATAGCTGGTAACAATCAAGCTACATTGAGGGAATTAACGTTTAGATATTTTCCATGGAGTGGAACAAAAATAGATTACGTTTTACTTATAAATTTTAGTTTCCATGTGAATCTTTCTTCCCCTTGTTTAGAACTCGGAATGATGCAACACTCAAAGATATACACATTAAGGAATTTGGTTTCTCTACAAATTAGACATTGGGTTGGCAAGAAAATAAAATTCATTTCTCTCTTTATATGTAGTAGAACAGTTCAAAACAAAAATCACTACCATTATTAATTTATGAAAACACAAAACAAATGGTGACTTATAATGTTTAACACATTATATACAAACATGTGTCATTTGTTTATGTCCTTAGAGTCTCAAGGATAAAAGGAATGGGTGTAGGTGATCCAAAGCTTTTAATATGAAGTGTATATAGGGGGCAGGGGGCGGCTAAGTTTCATATACTGATGCATAAATTTGCAGAGTCAGAAAACGAATAGCAGATAATTAAACCGCAAACCAATAAAAAGAACATCAAACCAAACCTGGGATCGAAGTCAATGGCAACCTCAATCAGAGGACCAATGGAGGCTCCTTCAAAAAGTGCTGCTGCCATTAGAAGTGCAACCCTTTTTTGCTGCTTATAAGAAGAGAAGACACAAATGGTTACCATTCAATTCATCAAGGATTCAAGGTAAAAGGAAAAACCCAAACAAGGCATAACTGCTCCAAGAGTTACAGGAACAAACTCAAGTACCTCTTCATAGGGAGGACAAGAGAGCATCCAAACCATGCTTCCAATGCATCCTAAGGTAGTTAGGATACCACCTACATTCCAAAGTATGTGAAGATAAGCGCCGGCTGCAGATGCAACCAAAGCACATAATAGTGAAAGATACACCTGTCGTAATGAAAGAAAGCTCATCAGAAATCTCACTACATTTCATTCACATATTGAACCATTGCAAGGAGAAATTAAGCTATCCTCTTCACAACAAGTTTTATTCAAGGATTTCAGATCCTGTCATCCCATCCTAATAAGCAATATATGCCGTACAACCAATTATACGGTATTTCCCGTACATCCACGGCAAGCGCTCATTTACTAGTAAGTGAATGCTCATTTTCGAGCCAGTAAATACTCAATGTCGAGTAACTGAATACTCATTTCTCTAAAATTTAGTTATGCTCGAAATTGAGCATTCAGTTACTCAAAAATGAATATTCTCTTATTCAAAAATGAGTACTTAGTTACTCGACAATGAGTGAGTATTGATGCAGATGTACGGGAAATACTGTACATCCGAATATAGGTACTCATCCTAAAGCCACACCAAATTTCTACAAGAACACATTAATCACATATAGGCTTATACAGGTATTTTGAACATGAGTGAAATGCCTTATATCATTTTGTTTCACAATTTTAATTTCCTCAATCAGGAAATCGAATTAAATTCGATACCATAAGATAAGAGGTCCTATAAGATATCAATAATCACAAGTGAAACCTCTATCAGCCAATGAAATTGCTCTGGTGGTTGTCTGTTTCTCAGAATTATGATATCTCATGATAAATACACGCAGAGAGGAATCGATTGCAAAATCACGTTTCAGATTAAAAACTTTACGAACATTACTGAACAATAGAATCAAGTCAATCAACACGAAGAAATGACCTACGAGGGATTCCAACGAGTTACAAACCTAACACGCATCAAATATCAGATTATTATTCTATACATCTGAAACAAGGAGGAATAAGAAGAACAAGAGATCAAACGAACCTGCTTGAGGTGATTCTGAACGACCGGGGAGATCTGGCGGAAGTTCTTGAGAGAATCGTAGTTCCATCGATTGCGAGACTCGGGATTGACATAAGATGCGAAGCTCTCCATTGTTATCGTTCTCAGAGAAAAGCCAAGTGAAAGAGTATTCGAGCAGGACAAATATGGCGTTAATTTCAATCGATAAACTTTTTTGGTTTCAGGAGGTTGAAGAAGATGACCCGTTTATATCTTATATAGCGAGAGCTTCTCCGGGTTTCCGGACCTTCCTGGAAATTACGAGAAGGGCGAATGCAGTTGGACAGATATATCCCTGGTTGCCAGTAGAGGTGGCAATCGGATCAACCGGATCGGTTTCGGGTTGGAATTTTTCGGTTCGGATATCTTTCGGTTATATGTTATAATCGGTTGGTTCGGTTCGGATCGGTTAAATTTCGGTTCGGATTTGATTTCAGTTCTATACATTTTTCGGTTCCGTTCGGTTTCGAGTCGGTTCAGATACGGTTCGGTTATAAATCGGTTCGGATACAATTTGAGTCGGATATATTTCGGTTTCGGGTCTAGTTCGGTTCGGATATATTTCGGTTTCGGATCAAATATATTTTGGATATATATTATTTTCTAATTAAAATTTAACTATCCGTGTTTCTTTTTATGATTTATCACATTTATCAATCTATCATTAATTCAATACCTCAGATTATTTTATATTTTTTTCTAGTTATATTATCTCTACCCTAAATAATCTTTCCTTTTTGACTTTTTAGTCATATTTTACAAATTTGGACTACAAATTATGAAAATATATATATTTAATTGTGATATAAATTTAATATAATTAAATTGATTTAAAAATTTAGTTTTGAAATATCAAATTTTTCTCACATCTACTAATATACTTATGTATATAAATGAAAGGATAAAAGATAAATTCAAATAGTCTTATGTTCCATTTGAATACAATTTGGTAAAAATTGAGTAAAATTGGGTAAAATTAAGTGAATTTTATTCAATTGAGTGCAAAATTTGTAGATTATTGAGTATATTTGGTTGAAAATAGAGAAAATTAAATTTAATAGAGTCAAATATAATGAATTTTACACCTAAATGTAATGATGTAGATCAAATTTGAAAATGATAACAGTAAAGGCTGCCGCTAGAGAGTCTTTTCAAAATGCTAACACTACCATCTAATTTTATTAACTACTATTGAGTGAATTGGTTTGAAACTAATCAAATTAACTCTCAAATCAATAAAATTTATTGTAATGAGATGAAATTAGGATAAAATCTAGGTATTCCATACAATTCATCATATATTCCTTTCGTCCCAAAAAGAATATCATACTTCACTATTTAAAAATTACCGAAATTTTATTTGTTTGTGCGTTATCATTTATATGTATAACTTATCTTTAATTTCTACATATAATAAATTTAAGGCAAAAAATTTTATACTTTTTTTCAAGAAGATAATCCATTTTATGAGGGAATGAGCAAGTAATGTAATTAGTTCAAATGGTAAAATAAAAGTAAAAATTTAAAAATATAATATGCTTATTGAAAGGCAAACATAGTTCTGAATTTATCGATTTTAGTTCTAATCGGGTTAGGATATTATTGGTTTCAGATCTAATCGGTTTCGGTTTTTATCGGTTTCGGGTATTATCGAGTTCGGATCTAATCGGTTTCGGGTTTAATCGGTTCGGATATTATCGATTTCGGATCTAATCGATTTCGGATTTAAATCGGATATGAATTATTTAGTTCGGTTTCGGTTCAATTCGGATCATTTCGGGTTTTCGGTTATAGATCGGATCTTCATTTTTCGGGTCATTCCGGTTTCGGTTTCGGATATTTCAATTCGGGTAATCGGTTCCGGTTCTGTTTTGCCAGGTCTACAATGGTTGGATCGCTGGATGCGGACATGATATGGGATTTATGGTCTCGATGTAGGGGCAATTAGGGGAATAAGAAAATTTAACACAAAAGTACTTCTTATGCAAGCAACCGACGCATGACTAACCAATGAACACTTGACATGTCATCTCCAGGATGGAATTATCCAAGTTATACCCCAAATGATGCGCAGCATTTTTAAAATGATAGTTTAATCAAAAAAATTTACACTAACACTTATTAGTGTAAATTTGTTACACTAGCATAAAATGTTAGTGCATACTTTTAGAGTATAAAGTAGGATACAACTTTTTGTGTACAAATAATTTAATTCATTATCCAATGCTCCTCTCTTTTTGTGAATTCACAAAATGATCTTTTTTAATGAGGCATCTTTTCAAATTAAACCTCAATAAGTAATAAGTATATATGTGTAGTCATTTATAATTGAGATATATTCTTTAAATAGTCTTATATAAAAAAATGCATACGAAATGATATTTAAATGCAGGATATTTTGATATTTTCTATAATCTAAACTATAAATAGTACTCAAAATTATTCTTTCAAATTAAGTGTGTAACTCCTGAAATATAATCTTTAATTTAATAACGAACTTTAATAAAACATAATTCTAATTTTTATTTAAGTTAAATAAAACCAAAACGATAATGTTAAAAAAATAAGTGATTTTTAAAGTTGTGTTTGATAGTCAAATTTGTATTTGAATTGAAGGTCTCGATGAGACGACTTCAAAGGCATATTCCGCGCATGAATGTGAGGTACGAAACTTAGTGGCTTGACCGCTCCAAATCTGCCATCACAAGTCTTCTTCGTATTATTCATTGCCAATCGCAAATTTTGCCGAAAGCTTCCATGTCTAGTAATTTGATGTTTTACTTGTCAACTTAACCCAGGTGAGTCCTAGTTCCTAAGTCTCTAGTTAAAATTTATTTGTAGATTAGTATTCATTAATATATTCTCGGGCAATTCACGTTGAATTTGAGATTATGATTAAGGGTGGACACGATTCTAGGGGAAATCGGTACTGGCACCGAGACCGCCGGCTCTCGGAATTGTGTCAGAGCCAGAGACATTTGGGCGGGTATTGGAACAGGACCAGGAACTGGTGGACATGTTTCTAGTTCTGGGTATAAATTTGACGGCACTGGAACCGGTGGTTCTGTTCTGGTGCTGGTTCCCGTATATTTTTTTCCTTTGTTGGAGATTGACATGACAACACTTAGCAGTAGAAAAACGATTATATGATCGTGAAGAGCTCTAGAGCCGTTGGGGTAGGGCAGGGGGATATATATATATAGGGTTCGGTTCCTGTGAGAATGCACCTTGTGGAGAGAAATGAGAATGAAATCTAGCCATTGGATCTGATGCATCGTGCGGCTCAGATTGCATCTTGCGCTCAGATTTTGAGATAGTGCATTTTCAAAGGATTATGATGCATTTCGATGTGATGCATTTTCAAACGATTTTGTTGCATCCAATTTTGATGCAATCCTGACCCTTAGATCGCACAATCTAAAGCACCAGATTCATTCTCATTTCTCTCCTAAGATCGCATTCTCACCAGAACCTATATATATATGTGTGTGTGTGTGTGTGTGTGTGTGTGTATAGACACACACACCCTTATATACCTTATTACTCCGTATTCTTTAAAAATCTCATAACACAAATCTCTATTCTCTCCCTCTCAAAATCTCTACTCTTTCTCTCAATTCTCCTTATCTCTTAACTTTTGTATTTATATAATATATATTTTGTATTTTTATATATTATATTCATATATTATAAATATATTACATTGTTATAAATTTATAAAGTATAATATATTAATAAATTTATACTCTAAAAATATTTTATATTACTATAATATTTTAGTATATTTTATTAAATTTTTATCCAATATAAAAAATATACTAAAATATCGGGACAGTTTTATTCTGGTAGACGGACGATATGGGCGTTGTAAACCGTGCAGGTTCAAACAAAGGCAATGCCAAAGCTCATGCCACGTCCGAAGGTTCAAGCTCACGTGCCTCTCGGGCGAGACACTATGTCTCATCCTTTCCTACAATCCTCGAAAAATTTATAGGCGACACCATGAGTGATCAAGATTTGACAGTTCATAGGTGGTATAGGGGTAGGTGTAACGCCTCGAAAATAGGTCTATCAGAATTAATTAATTGATAATTAATTAATTGCCGAGAAGGACCCAAAAATATGTCATTTATAAAGTTTGTCAATAAATAATATATTTATATCGTTATGTAGAGTTTGATTGTCTGACTCCAACAGTTCAATCAGATTTCAATTGGGAGGAAGTTGGACCAAAAAGTATACCCCGTGTGAGACTAAAATTAGTCCAATCAAGGACTTGCGTTTAGAATCGGAGGAAGTCCGTAAGCCGCTCCACCGAGACGCCAAAACAGTAACAGGGAGGTCATCTCCCATGCTTTTCCCACTCCTTCTTCCTATATAAATCCCCCAATTGTTCACCAATTTTCACCATTTTTATTCCAAAAGAGAGAGTTGAGTGTGAGGAGTATTGTAGTGCTGCCAATTTGGTGTGAAGTCGCCGGAGCAAGCCACAAACATCGCCGGATGTTTCGTCGGAAATTTTTCAAAACCTTTGTTAAGTTTCGAGGTGAGCCCGTAGATATATCTAATGATTAGAATGTTTATATAGATCGTTTCTACATTCATAAACGGTCGTTTGGTTGAGTTTTGTGTTTAACATGTTTTAAGAACCAAGAATCATAAACCTTGAAATTGTAGTTGAAACTACGAACTAATGACTCTAAAATGACATGTGAACATTGGAGAACATTTCTATATAATTTAATTGAAGTTTGGTTACTAAATTGATATTTTCGAAAATGGACCGAGGAAGAAGACGATGAACAGTAGACATTAATCGATTAACTCATGTTCATTAATCGATTAATCGATTAATAGATTAATTCATGATTGATTAATAGATTAATTCATGGTTGATTAATAGATTAATTCATGGTTGATTAATAAATTAATTCATGTTAATCGATTAATGAATTCTGATTAATCGGTTAATAGCTAATAATTGATTATTTTGTCCTACATAATTGATTATCTCTCTCTTCCACTGAAGGATTTGAAGACAGAAGATATTAATCGATTTCCCATCTCCGTTTAATCGATTATTTCATGCAGAAAACTTATTTTAAAACATATTCTTGATATCAAACAAATATGGTCAATATGGAAATGATTTTAGGAAATAAATATGATATTTTAACAAATACAATAACTTTATATGATGCATGACGGTAAGCTAGAGTTTTAACATTTAACTCTAGGCCGCTAATTGTTATTGAATATTATGATGATGATTGTTGTGGATGATTATGATGAATTGATGATGAACAAACTTATTAAAATGATTAATGTGAATGATTGAACCATGACTTAAAAATGAATATATTGATGAATATAAAGTATATTGAATTTAAGGGTATCTAGAATAGCTCTAAGATGTACCCAAATCACCATTTTAGCTAATTAATATTGATTTCAAGGGTATCTAGAATAACTCTAATATATACCCATAGTGATTTTGATTTTGAAGGATATCTAGAAGAATTCTAAGATATATACTCATTTATGTTAGGCCTTGCGGGTATGATGCCCGGTGGCCAGGGTTAAAACGTACGTACGAGATCCAAGAACCAAACTTGAGTACATACTCGTATGGGGGTACCACCCAACCCAACAGTGAATATTACGCTGTCGATTTTTGGTTGACCTTAAGCGAAGGTAAGTTTAAGATCTTAAAAACCTTTTTAAAAAATTGTATCTTAAACTAGGCATAGCTTAAGGGTTGGTTAGAAATACCTTAGACTAAAATTAGTTTAAGAGTTGAATTGGCCTTAGAATAAGAATAGTTTATGAGCATTGTTTACAATATGAATGTTGAATATTGGACAATAAATGATGAATATTAAATATTGATTTTGAATAATTGAATTGAACGTTATGTGCATGATATCAAATGATTTGATTATGAATTGAGATTCAATTTATATGGATGTTCGACGCATTAGATATACTTACTCTGCTTCAACGCTGAGCGTGTAGTATGTTTTATATGCTACACGCACGTAAACAAAAACAATGAAGTGATGAATCCCTAGCGCCAAATGGGGCGAGATGGTCGACGTGGATGTGGAAATCTGAATTGTGGTTTTGAAAGACATAAAATTTATTATGTTTTGTAATTGTTTTATTAAGTTTCTGCAACATTAAACTACTCCGTAATTATTCAGGATAATTTATTATGAAATAAAGTTTTAAATGTTTAAGTATTTTGAATGTTTATGAATACCAAGTTAATAATTTAGTCCGAAAGGGGCTATAGACCTGGACAGATTAGGGTGTTACAATTTTATACCAGAGCAAAGTGAGGCTGGAGACAAATATCTTTCTAATCTATGTGGTATGGGACATACAGCTACGTAAGATACATGTAGCCGGTGGAGGTAGATATCTTTCATCAATTTCATCTCCACATCATCTATTTTTAAATACATTATTTAAAAAAAATAGTCACAATCCATTTTATCCATCTATCTTATTATTTATGGATCTCACTTTTACTTTATTTTATTTATTATTTTAAATATTTCATACTCCGTATTATCTTTTAAAAATAATAATCGGTATTAATTTTTATCATGACAAAATTGATGAATAAAAAACTTACCAAAAATTAAATTAAATATATTTTGAATTATATATAAATCAAATAAGAAAAGAAAATTACGAAAATTTAATATAAATATAAATTCAATATAAACAAAATTTCTAAAAAGCTTATTAAATTGTATTTTTGATATATCATTTCTATAATATTTTTTAGATTGTATTTAATTTATTAATGGTTAGAGTATGTAATAAGTTAGACTTAAACCAGGATATTTTTTGAGACGGATAGAGTATCAATTTTCATTTGAATAAACATCGTCATCATTCTAAAAAGTCATGATTCTAGAAAACACGATCATATCAGTAGATATAATCATTTAATTACTGTACCTATAAGATGAGTAAGAATCACCTTAAATAGGACTAAAACATACAGAAAAGTACCAAAATAAGTATTTCATATTTTTTTCTGAAATAGGAATTTGCACTGTGGTAATGTGGTAGTGTACATGTGCACATTACTATATTTTTTTGGTAATGTACATGACCATGTTTGGTAATGTAATTCCTATTTCGGGAGTAAAAACATAGAAGTCCTATTTTGGTATATTTTCAATATTTTAGTTCTACTTTAGTCTTTCTCCCAAAGACGAGTTCTAGAAAACACTAAGGGCACTGGAAATACCCGTGAAACATCGGGGCTTCGAAATTTCTCTCTCTGTCACGTTAGCTTTAACTTATCTCACAGATTCAGTAGAAATGGGTTTGAAGCTCCGGGGCTTCAAACACAAGCTTCTAACCTTCAATTTTTACGTTTTTAAATATACATCTTCTAAAACTAAATTAATAAAACTTAAATATTTTATTATTTAATTATATTGAAACGAGAATAATTAAAAAAATTACATTCATTAAATTAAAAGAAATTAAAGCGACAATAATTTAAAAAAATTACATTCATTAAATTTAAAAAATAAAAGCGACAATAATGTAAAAAAATACATTAATAAAAAAACTAAGGTAAATTATATTTAGCCTTGATCTCTTTTTGTCTTCTCTCGAACAACGTTGGATTACTCCCGCTCATAGACTCCCGCTCATAGATGTACCCCAATGGTTGCGTCTCGAACAACGTTGGATTACTCCCATATTGTTGGAAGAACCTGTAAAATACTCCCTCCGTCCGGAAATGTTCTTCTCATTTGACTTTTTACGGTCTCCAAGATTACACTTTGACCACTAATATCTTTATTTATACATACATATATTTTATAGAAATTTGATATTTGAAAACTATATTTCGAAATGAATATATTCATATTAAAGTAATATTGTAATACAATGTACTTTTTCCACATATCATAGTCAAAGTTTACAAACTTTGACCAAGAAAAGTCAAATGGGAAGAATATTTCGGACGGAGAGAGTAATAAAGAATGCTTTATTTATTGAATAAATAAGAGAGAAATACAAAGTATGTATTTATATGTAGATGAATATATTTTAGAATCCTCCAGATTAATGACTAATTATATAAGGTAATATTATATAATAATAATTCTAACTATAATAGGTAACAACCATAATTATTATATATAATATTAAATATATTAAATAATTGATATATTTAACATGCTCCCAACGTCCTGAATGGTGAAGATTTAACATCAACTTTAGATTGAATGATGACCAGAGTCGTGATTAGAAACTAGAGACATATCTTCGGCTGGAGCAGACTGAATGCATCCGGATCGGACCATAAGAGAAGAAGAAGGATTGCGGGGAAATAAATGTGCATGCTTCGAGGAGGATGAGAGAATAGCCGTTGCGGACAGACTCATACCGCTGACGTCGAATAAGGGAGAAGATTGACGTGCGCTGGAGTCGTGCGCGACTGGGTTAGAGGTAGAAGAAACACAAGGAATGAGGTACTGCTGGAGATGCATGTTGACAGTTGACCGAAGATCTGCCGACTTCAAGTTGTGGCGATGATATGATCTAAAATCAGGAGGCGGTGGTGATGGATCCGGAGCCAGATGGAGGAGTATGGCAGCTCATTATTGGAGGAACAAGTGAGAGTGAGGCCACCGTCGCTGGATAAATCACCAGTGACGGCGGCGGAGGAAGCAGAATGTATTAGGTCACCAAGAGCGAAGGCTCTGATACCATGTAAAATAATAAAGAATGCTTTATTTATTGAATAAATAAGAAAGAAATACAAAGTGTGTATTTATAGGTGGAGGAATATATATTCTAGAATCCTCCACATTAATGACTAATTATATAAGGTAATACTCCGTATTATATAATAATAACTTTAACTATAATAGGTAACAACCATAATTATAATATATAATATTAAATATATTAAATAATTGATATATTTAACAGATCCACATGGCGTGCTCGTTAGACTCGAGATCGTCGGGAAAAAAACCGAAGGCAGATGGATTATTGTTGAAAAAGGAGTTGGTTGGAGAATTGAGAATAGAAGATGTGAAGAAGATTGATGAGAATTGGAGATTAAAAGGTGTGAGAATTGGAAAAGATGGAGTTTGAAATTTATAAAAAAAATAATTAAATTTTTTTGGGTTGCAACGGCTAATTTAGCCGTTAGGGGGAGGGAGGCTGCGTCAAACTTCTGACGCCGAGGGAATGACGCCACTTTGAAGCCCTAGGGGAGCGGTGTTTAACGCCCCCGGGTGTTAAAATCGTGCTTGACACCGGTGGGCGTTTCTACAAGGCCGGCCCCGAAAAATGAAAATATAAAATTGGCCCGGTCCAAAATTTACATTTTGTGCCCTGTTTTATATTTTTAGAATACTTTTGCTTTAAAATTATTAACAAATTTAAAAATATGGTGCCCTAAATTTTAAGGGGCCATGTGCGGTTGGCCACTTTGCACACCCTCCGGCCACCCCGTTTCACATATTTCCTCTGCTCTAAAATCATTTTGCGCAATTGCACTCGTCACTAAAATTTAAAAGTAAAACCTCAAAAGTTGAGTTGAAAGTTATTCTCTCCTTAAATTTTACTTTCTCCATTGAAGTATGGCTTTGCAAATGGCGGGTCTTTACAGTTGGTTCTCGCCGCTCCTTTTACATACAAATCAGGTTAGGGGAGAGTTATCAAAAAAAAAGTTAGAAATTTGTGACACCTAACTCTTCACCTCTTTCCGTCCAAAAAATGTCACATTTTACTACTTACAAATTACAAGACCTTTTAGATTTTATTTTTTGTGACACCTACTCTTCTCGCGACTCATTTAGATTTTATTTTTTATTTTTATATCAATCTTTTAAAAACAAAATACAAATATTTTTATGAGGTCTTCGAATTATTCCATGACATTAGAATGTTTTATGAGACGGATAAAGTATCAAGTTTGATTTGTTCTCTCCTTAAAATTTTACTTTCTCCCTTGAAGTATGGCTTTGCCAATGGCGGGCCTATACCGTTGGTTCTCGCCGCTCCCTTTACATACAAATCAGATTGGGGAGAGTTACCAAAAAAGTTGAAATTTGTGACACCTACTCTTCATCACCTCTTTCCGTCCAAAAAAGACACCTACTCTTCATCACCTCTTTCCGTCCAAAAAAGAATGTCACATTTCACTATTTACAAATAACAGAATCTTTTATTTATTGTATACTTTTATGGATTATTTAATAATATAATTTTTATTTTATAGAACTTTTGACGTTGATTTTAAATATTTAGATTTTATTTTTTATTTTTATATCAATTTTTAAATAAAATAAATTGAAAAAACTATGATAGTTCTTCTAGTGATCCCCGTGAAACCCAACTTCTAAAATTGTTGTTGTCAATGCTAGATCCACCTAGCACCTTGCCAATAATCTCAATATTTTCCAAGAAGATTAGACATACTAAACGAGCTTATTACATCATTTATCCTTGAACTTTTCAAAAATTACACGGGTTACGTCTGAACTTTAAAAATTTTACCAATACCTCCGGCCTGAACTTTTAAAAATGTTGCACAAATGGTCTTTCAGTGCTAGATTTGAAAGTATGTTAATCACACACTCATTTAGTGTAAGTATAGATTCATCTAAAATTATATTTCACACGTGAGTAACTTTTTACAATATGCATTTCCCAAACATTATGTTCTACTCTATATAATTTTAACCTCTTTAACCCTAGATGAACATTGGTATAATTTTAAAATTCAAGGAGAATCCGCGCAATTTTTTTAAAATTCACGGGTAAACGGTGTAAAAACTCCATTCAAAACCCGATTGAAACAACTTAGGGGTGTTCATCATTAGGTCTGAACCGAACCGTGCCTATAGATCCAGACCGAACCCGGACCAAAAACTTTTATGGTTGGTCTTAGGTCCAAGACTTCTAAAGATTTAGGTCTCGGTCCGGTCCAAACCCGAAATCACAAAATATTGAGCAAATAATTTGTGAATCTAGTTTCTAAAATGTTGATGATCATGTTACATTGACCTTTTCAAATCAGCATTTTGGAGAATTACTTTCTATATGATGTTTTTTGTCATTTTGAGTCGAGTGCTCAAAATGTAGGATGAAATTTTTAAAAAGAAATGTCCCTAGATTCAGTCTATAAAAATATTTTCAAAAATTCAATTTACTTTTATCATATACGGAGTACAATGTAAACCGGAATATCTATTTAATGGATTATCGAAATTCGTCCGACTCAACGACTTTGACCACAAAAAAATCAATCTGAAAAAATACGTGCAACGAGAGGAAACTACGAATCATATAGGGAGTTATAAAGTTGAAAAATAAAATATTCACCATCACTGGACATTATGGACATTATTAAGTGCTACTTAGAGAATAAAACAATTTAAGTGCTATTTAGAGAATTGACTTAAGTTTTAGTGCTCTCTAGTGCAAATATTTGAATATTATATATAGACGTATAGAAATCATCCTAAATAGGACTAAAACATAGAGAAAAGTACTAAAATAGGACTTCCATGTTTTTTTTTCCGGAATAGGACTTTGCACTGTGGTAATGTGACTTTGCATTGTGGTAATGTGGCAGTGTACATGTGCAAATTACTATGCTTTTTTGGTAATGTATATGACCATGTTTGGTAATGTAGTCCTATTTCGGGAATAAAAACATGAAAATCCTATTTTGGTATATTTTCAATGTTTTGGTCCTACTTTGGTCTTAGACGTATGTGCCTCTCATCTTCAGAATTCATTCGTTCATCTCAAACTATATATAGAGCGAGTGAGTAAATTCAATTCAGAGAGTGACAAAATTCATTAGGAAGCATTTTTATACGGAGTAATATATATATAATGGGTGGAATAATAAGGACACCGCCGCCGGTAGTTTCTCCGCCGCCGTCGTCGTCAGCGGCTGGTCCGTGTATATTAATATTATTGTTGCTCTCCTCTCTTCTTCTTCCACTTGCGTCGCCATCCTCTTCTCAAGAGGAAGGTCCGTTCACCTCTCCTTCTACCTTGAACCCTCATTTTTACACACACACATATAAATATACATATACATACACACATATAAAGCATGCTATAATGTTACACCACTTCAAATGTTGTAACATCGTGACAAGAATAGTTTTGGACACCTACGAGGCTCCGTTCAAAAAATTGATGGTTCTTATCTCTAACCCTCCGAAACCCCTCACCCCAACAATTTCTCTCAGGCCACATCCCTGACGCCCTGCCCTCTGATTGTCGCTTTGGCACATGCCAAGTTTGCGATCCACGGGGTTGTGGTGATCGAGATAAGAGTGAATTTAATGGGGTGGGAGATATAGAGGTTGGAACCATCAAATTTAAGAATGGGGCACCGTAGGCGCCTACGGTGCCCCAAAACCGCTGGTGTCATTTTTGTAGGCCTGACATTTTTTTTTTGAAATAAACGAATTAAATGATAGGGCGAGACTTATTCTTACAACAATTTTTTTTAAAACATTTCTAACAACAACGCAATCACGGCACCTACAGTGTTCCATTTGCAAAATTGATTGATCTTATCCCTCATAACTCCCAGTAAACTACCGCGTCGTGGCTCGGTCCTAACGCAACCCTGCGTCCCCTCCAAATGTAATACCTATCATTTTGGTCAAATATTTGACCATAAAGTCAAAAAATGAATATTTATACAATTGGAGGGGATGCGAGGTGCGCTATGGCCGGGGCCAGGGGCGGACCTAGGGGGGTCCGGTGGAGTCAACCGACACCACTAAATTTTTTTAAAAAATAGTTTTAGGTATTGACAACACTTTTTTATATAATTAATAATAATTCTTTCTACTCCATTATAATTGTGTTATTTTGAATCATTTGATTGTTTGAGGAAAATGTAATACTCCGTATTTTTTTTGTTGCTTCTTATTGTGTTTAAAACAAATTAGTTTTCTACCACTGTAATGTGTATTCACTTTTTTTTACTGCTATCATTTTTATAATTAATAATAATGTCATTTAATTATGTAATTTTAATTATTTAAACATTAAATACAAAATTCATTAGTTTGATATTTTTTGTTATTATTTCTTATTGTGTTTGTAAAGAAAATCTGGAGACGCCGCCTCCGAACTCTTGTCACATGCCCATGGCCATTGGCCCCTTTACTTTTGACACCGCTCATTTGAGAATCTAGGTCTGTCACTGACCGGGGCGTGGGGGTTTGCCGAGGGTACGTTATGAAGAGTATGAACAATCAATTTTACGAACGAGGGTTGCTCAAAATATTGTTAGAAAATTTGTTGCACGAAAAAGCCCTTCTGGCCTTCTATATATAGCTAGGCCTGACATATAATAATATTTAATAATAATAATAATAATACGTAGAACGGAGTAATAATAATTAATTATATTAATTATGTATGAGGTACAGTGGCTGCTTTAGAAAAGCTACAGAGAACTTTTAGTGATCCTAGCGGCAATACCAAAGTTTGGGATTTCAGTTTGGTAAGTGCGTGCAGTTGGACTCGTTATATTGTGTGCACGAACGGCGACGAGCATGTTACCGGAATGTAAGCTCACCTCCACCGTCAAACTTACTAAGTGTTTTTATGTCTATAAAGCTAATTAACTAAACTTGTTTATTGTGATCTGTTTTAATTTATAAGTCGACTGATGACATTTTTTTAAGTGCTTGTAAGTCGTTGCTTATAATCCAAAAAAAATACTCCGTAAATAAATAGATCTTAAGTAGATAAGTGCTTATTTTTAAATAGTTTTTTCATTTCTACGTTTTGTTCACATTACTTACAAAATTTTCGTTCATCATTTATGAAAATTTCTAAATGACTCATCAATCATTTACTTCGTTTTACTCCTAGGAAAAAATATTTCACTTAATTAAATCATACTTATCAGCAATGAGCAAATAAGGACTAGAATATTGAAACACCTCTTTAATATGTTATTACTCTGTATTATATATTCTCTGCCTCCCAAAATGTTTATCACATTGCGGAAAACGAAGTGAAATTTCAACCTTTTTGATCCATTTGATTTATAGTTTGATATAGAAATAAAAAAAATAAAATTAACATATTTAAAAATTACGTGAAGAAGATGTGAGAAAAATGTTTTATTTTATCAAATCATCATTTCAAATATACAAATAATTAAAAAAAATATGATATTTTGAGTAGTGATTTGTGTCATTCTTTTTGGGATGGAGGGAGTACTTATATTTATAGTTGTACTCCCACCATCCTAAGATGTTTAACACATTACAAAAAAACGAAGTAAATTTTTACTCCATAAGTTTTATTAATTCATTTTATTTTAAGATTAGTATAGAAATTAAAAATAAACCTACATTTTTAAAAACTATGTCAAAAGTTATACTACTCTTTTCGTGCACCAGAATTGAACTCCCCACCCCATCATATTTTGTTTTATTCATTCACCATAAATCTCATACTTCTTGACACTAAATGTGTTTATGTGTATATGTTTCCACTATCTAGTGATATGGAAAGTGCAGTTTCGGGGGGTAGATTAGTTCCACAGCTTGGCAAACTCGAAGAGTTGGATCACTTGTAAGTTGTAATTAATTAAGCTAATTGAATTGGCCTCAAGTGTAATTTGCACCTTTTTTTTTTGAAATTTCAGTGGGATAAAATTAACCACTTCGCATTTAAAGTTTACTCTTCTATATATATACTACTCCTTCCGACAAAAATATACTCCGTAATGTTCTTCTCATTTGATTTTTCACGGTCTCCAGTGTTGCATTTTGACCATTAATATTTATATTTGTACATAGATATATTTTATAAAAATTGATATTTCAAAACTACGTTTCACTAAGAATATATTGATATTAAAATGTGAGATTTGCACTAAATAGTACTAAAACATACTACGTATGTTCAAACTCAATGTAATACTTAAACTTTTTTGTTCCTTAAATAGTACTAGCTCGAATAATGTCTAGAGGTGGGAATAATATCCTGTGATGATGGGCATTTAGTTTGAACAATGTCTAATGGTGATGGATATTTAATTGAACAATAACTAATGGACAATGACCACTGGTACTACAATAGAGAATAAAAACATATGGTACTACATTGGGAAAATTATTTTATTTTAGTACCATTTAGATAAATTTTCTTATTAAATTTATATCATAATACAATGTGTTTTTTGAGAAGGGACCTCAAAGGCAATGGATTAAGTGGTGAAATCCCAAAGGAGCTGGGGAATTTAAAGAAGTTGGTAACGTTGAATCTCTCCCAAAACAACCTAACCGGTTCCATTCCCATAGAGCTATGCAATATCGCAACCCTACGCAACCTGTACGAATGGCATATATACTCTCTCTCTCTCATCTTTCATTTTATTTTAATTTTTTTTATTTATATTTTTAAGTTTTGACCATAAATAATGGGAAGAATACATTAAATTATAATGGGAGAATTGAATTTTGTGCCAGCTCACAACCCCAAACAAGCTAGAGGAATTGAATTGCATAAATAAAAGAAAAAAATGACAAAAGTATATACTCCCTCCGTCCCATGAAACCTTTCTCCTTTCTTTTTTTATCCGTCCCACAAAATATTCTCATTTCTATTAAAAAGTCACTTTTACCCCTTACTTTTTCATACCCTAATTATCACATCATACCTTTTTACTAATAATCTATCCATCAAATCATACTTTTACCCATCACATCAAAGGACATTTTTGGAAATTCAATACCAAAATACACTCCCCTTAAATCCCTCCTAAAAAGCAAAAGTCTCATGTTTCATGGGACGGAGGGAGTATGAGACTAAAACACACTCACAACAAGGAAGATGAAAAATATAGCATTATTTCTATTTTTATCATAAAATATTAAGTACTCCGGTTAATATTGCTGATATATGATACCAAAAATCATTGTGTAATGCGAATTTACAGTATTACATTTTCACAGTACAATTGTTTTATTTTGAAAATCAAAATTTCAATCGTGCTAGGTGTATCCCAAAAATTGTACACCAAAATATATATGCCCTAAAGGTTTACTCTTACATTTTGATGGCTTAAGTTGACACAAAATGTCAGTGGGATTGCAAAATTTTGCACTGACATTTTGTGTTAATGTAAGTCATCAATCTTTCACTCACATTAGCACAAAATGTAAGTGTAAAGTTTTGGGGTACATTTTGAGGTATAATCCGTGGGTACAAGTAGATTTGTTCTAAAAATTTGGGGGGTATTTCTCGAACTCTGCTTATAAGCAGGTCAAAACTACTTATAACATATTTTTAACTTATAAGCCAGCTGATGATATGATTCTAATTTTTATATACTTCTAGCTAGAGTATTTACAAAATAATCTTTCACCATTTATGAATTTTAATTTTCAAAAGATTTATCTATCATTTATGCCATTTTACTTCAATAAAAGAATACATAACTTTTAAGCAGTCTATATATAAATTAAAAACTACTTATCAACAATAAGTCAATGAATACTAGCACAAAGAAATACATATATTAGAGAGTTATATGGTACTTCTGCTTTTTTTAGTGCATGGTACTTCTATTTTGATATAATTAAGGGATGTATTGGTGAAAGACGTCTCGTCGGTCTCGAGTGAGCGATTTCACCCTTTTGGAACAAGAAATAAGGGACATATCTTACTCTCATTTTGGTGATTTCTTTAAATATAGGGCTTTGTTTCTTTTAATGCTGTACTAATTAATTTTCTTCCTCTTTGTTTCTTTTAATTAATGGTGTGGAAAATGGAAATGAAGGTGGCTTGATGATAACAGTTTGACTGGTGATGTTCCTGTTGCATGTTTTGGGATACAAAACCTGTAAGTTGTTTTTATGGTTTTATTTTCATTTCCTTTCGAATTGATTGAATCAAATAGAGTGTTAGAGAATTTTAAATTAAAATAAATAAATTAAAAATAATGAAATGTTTAATTTAAGTTTTTATTTAAATTAAAATAAAAAAATTAAAATAAAAAAAAAGGATGGGGAAAGAATTGAACCACACCACACGCCTAATTAATCGAATAGCAAGACCACCTTTTAGAACTTTTTTTAGACCCATTTTAGAACTTTTTTTTAGAGCCAAAGTTTTTCATGGGGAAAAAACTATGAAAATACCAAAATAAAAGTCATAGATCCTTTAAGACTAAAATAAGAGCTTCCACTGTCATTGTTATATTGTCGCACACACCACATTGTTACATTTTAACTGCCACATTATCACTGTCACAATGCCATTCGTTGGCGCCAGCCATCAAAGTGTCACCGCATATAACCGACTGTTGACTGATCACATTGACATATTACACTATCAGTTTTCTATCACAATGTCATGCCAACACATAGTCCGGTCTTACCTCCAACTATCATTATACTTAGCTTCTATTACGATCTTAAAATACTCAGGACTCATATTTTGATATTTTTATTCTTTTTTACTCCAAGGTGATTTCTTTTTTTTATTTATTTATTATTGCAGTGTCATCAGTGGCAACCCGAATCTGAAAAATGGTAATGGTGTGCCTCCTCCTCCTCCATCCCTTCCGACGTATTCCGCCGGTCCGAATTCAACTCATCCCAAAAGGTTCATTTAATTCGTCCCTAAATTCTTTTATAGCTTCATAATTTATTTCTCCATCTGATCCAAAATTGGTACACGACTTTATTTGAGAAGCAAGAACATTCATCCAGTGGTAGATTCAGAAAAATATTTTACTCGGGGCACGGGTTTGGAGGCAGGAATCCCGAAGAGCCTTTTTTTTTAAGTCATTTATATATAACGATGAAAACTGAATAAATTTAATTTCAAACAAGTTTTCAAATGGGTAAGATAAAATATTTTTAAACTAAAAAATATAATTTAAAATACGGAGTATATCATAACATAATATCATTGACTAAATAATTTCTTTTATATGTTATTTAAATAATTTCTTTTTTTCATTTAAATTATACTCCGTAATTGTTTTTGTCACTGGGAGGCACATAATTTTTTTCACTTGGGGTGCTCTTTTAATTTACCACACAAAAAAGAAAATTACATTATATATTAAAAAAAGGGCATGCTAGGGGTATACCAAAATGTTGTACCTCATTTATATATCAGACAAACATAGACAAACACAAACACTTATATACTAAAATCTATAAAATGAGTATGTACCTTAGGAAAAATTTTCTTATTATTTAAATATAATTAATTATATTTAATACTTGTAAATGATTATCTAACTAATTGTATTGAATTGATACTCCGAAGTTCGGTGCCACTAGCGGTGCCACTGGCATTTTGGGGCACCTCCGGTGCTCCGTTCGCAAAATTGACGGTTCCTACCCCCCCTAACCCACCCCCTTAACCCCCCACCCTACCCCCGCCCCTGCACCCCCACCTTAACCCCGCCGTAAGCCCCCCACAAATGTGTGGTTATTATGCGACGCATAATAACCACACATTTGTGGGGGGCTTACGGCGGGGTTAAGGTGGGGGTGCAGGGGCGGGGGTAGGGTGGGGGGTTAAGGGGGTGGGTTAGGGGGGGTAGGAACCGTCAATTTTGCGAACGGAGCACCGGAGGTGTCCCAAAATGCCAGTGGCACCGGAGTGGCACCAGATTCCAGTGTCACTGGAACCGGCCCGTTCATAGTATTCATCTTTTTTTTATAAGTATCTCTCGTAGAATATGTAGATCCGATCCAAATGAAATTTATGATTCATCTCTTCCACTATTTTTGTTAAAAAAGATATATTCATTTCACTTCTAATTTATAAAATACTTGTATACAATTTTAATAGGTTTAATTTTTAATTTTTTTTACACCAATATTGAGATAAATTTCATCAAAAGACAAGTGGGTCAAACATCCTAATAAACCGTAATGGGACAAAATAAGTTGACCGAGGGAGTCCACTTATTTCTTGACTGAATCATTGTTCATGCACAATCTTAAGTGGTAAAGTCTAAGACAATACTCCATTTGTCCTTAAATAATATTTTCATTTGGATTAGTGTTTCAATAATTTTATTTTTCTAATTAATTTATTTAAATTAATGTATAATTAAAAATAAAATTTATATATTTAAAAATTAGATAGACTAAAGCTTTACAAAAAAAAAGGTAAAATGATACTCCGATCCATATATGTTAAACTAGGGATGGGCAAAAATACCGGCCCGATATTGTTCCGAACCAAGCCGATATTGTACCAAAACAAAAGGCAAGTTTTTAAATGGTTTTAGTAAATTATTTCACGAATCGAACTGAACCGTTTTCAAAATGGTACGGGACGAGTTCTCAAAAATAAATACCGAAAATACCAAACCAAACTGTTACCACTAAAATATTTATTTGGTGTGACTTTAACATAGTTTAATTTATCTTTTTATAGTACTTTATTACCCCGAAATATAACTCAAATTATAATTTTATTTGTTGAAAATCAAACTATAATTATGTTTTGTCAAAAATGGTAACCAAATAATACACTTGTTGAGTAAGAATGCATAAAAATATTGGGGCACCAATTTTTTTTAATTACGTCGATTGTTTATTATGAATAAAAATATTTTCAAAATGTCGAAATATTATGAAATGATTTGGCATTACTATGACATGGTACCATATATCTTGTTACCGATTGACATTACCAAACCGTTTGAATAGTAACAGCAATATGGTACGAATTTTATTAAAAATACCGAATCGTCACAGTCTCTGTCTACCACTTTTTACTGTAGGATGGGATGGATGGTGGTGATCACAACAATAAGTCTTTGTCTCGCCGTGGGTCGTTAAAAGGAGGGGAGATGCTAGGGGTACACCAAAAGTGTACCCCATTTGTCCCCCACCCCCTCCATAACCACTCATTTGGATTTGATTTTTATTTACTTATTTTGTTTTAATTTTCTTGCCTATTTGAGTGGTTATGGAGGGGGTGGGAGACAAATGGAGTACACCTTTGGTGTTCCCTTAGCATTTTCCTAAAAGGAGACACGAGACCAATTGCTGATGACGTCATCCAATGTCCCCGTGTGAGGTCATCATCGATCGTTTGCAACCCTATTTATCCACATGCATTATGTTTTTTTTTTGTTGTTACTTTCTTTAATTTTGTACCACGGTGCATTTATATGTGGAATAATAAATTTGCTGGAGAATTACTCTCTGAGAACAAATCAATGTGTAATATTGTAATTGGGTCGAACGAACGATTTTTGAATACCACTTTTCACATCATATATAAACCCTCCTGATGCGTTAAGACCGGGCCGGGTATGAAGGGTTTACCGATAAGTAAGATGGGATAAGATCAATCAATTTTACGGTCGAGCACCAATTGTAAAAGCCAGAGGGGAAAAAAGAACTCAATAAATGAACATATGATTATTAGTCTCTTTGCTGCCCATATAATATCCCTAGTATAGATTTTCAATGGCTTCTGATTACTAAAACTGGAGCTTTTCCTCATTCACCGTCTCCGTTGTCTCCGGCGGCAGTCAAAACAATCAGTGCACGGCGGAGATTTGCTTCCTCCACCGGAGGAGGAGGAGGAGCCGCCTCGGAGCTTGGAGGGCGACACCTTCAAATCCTCCACCAGAATTTCGCGCAGTTTCTGGGTTTGTCGTGTCAGCTCTTCAATCGCTTGTTGGTGTTTCAGCACCTGAAACACGAGAAAATTCTTCACACTCCCCGCAGATAATCTTTCCAAGAAGAGTTCGTCTCGCATCGACTAAACATGAATTAATAAACCAATACACTCCCTTCATTATTAGATACTCCGTAACAGTCTATTACGACTTTTTGGATGCATTAGATTTTGAATGAAATAATGAGTGTGGAGAGACGTTATGTCTACGTCTATTTGATTCTTAATACATCTATCTCAAACATGTTCTGTGACCACTCGCTTTGAGTGACCACAAGGACACTGTCCCTCTACGGTGCTTCGTTCGCAAAATTGATAGTTCCTACCTCACCTAACCAATTTTGACCTCAAAGTCAACTAAACTTACGGGGTGTAATTGACGTGAGTGGGGGATGGGTTGGGGCAGGGTGGGGGGGTTTACCGGGGGTTGGGAGGTAGGAACTATCAATTTTGCGAATGGAGCACCACAGATGTCCCAATTGATACAGTGTCCTCCGTGGCCACTCAAAGTGAGTGGCCATAGAAGATGTTTATATCTAAAAAGTCATAATAGACATTATTAGTTTAGGAATGGAGGGAATATAAGATCTTTGGACTAATGCGGATAACATTGTCATGCGCAATTTGGCACGGAACGGGTTCCGTGACAAAATTCGTGACAATGTTCTCTGTCAAGGAAAATTCTATTCTACGGTCCATGACATGCCACATGTTTTTCACCACCCCTGAAAAAAGAAAGATTTACGGGGTCAAGTGACCAAAAGGGAACTCTTACCATTTGAAGCAAGTCGTTCTCCAACCTTAAGCGCTCAACCTGCAAATGTCAAACATTGTTGTTTTTTAATAAAAAAAGTCTTCATCTTAAACAAATATCTGATAGAATTATTATTTCTTTCAACAATAAACTCTAAAAAAATAATAAATAGACATATTACACTCCAAACTGTAACAACCACAAGATGATTGGGATCCGTGGCACAGAATTTTAAGTTCATAGTAGTACTATAAATTCGTTCGTGTAGAAAAGTATCGTAGAAATATTTAGCGCGGGATGCCCTTAAAACCTTATAATGATCGTTTCCAAGAAACCTCTGACTCAAGCACATAAGAGTGGATAACTTTCTATCATGAAAAAAAAAACAATCTCACGTACCAACTCATGCCCGCTATTCTCTCCATCCTTTAAGAGTGGGCTCTGCAAGAAGTTGCTGATGACCGTATCCATCCGGCTGCTATGTGATGCATTTGAGGGATTTTTCCCCAAACCCGGCGTTCCCAAAGAAGAGGAGAAAGAGCTCAAATTCCCATCTTTAGGAAAGAAATTCTCTACGGCCATAGACTGTAACGGCATTATGTTTCCCAAAGGACTGCCACTTTGAATAGATTTAGGAACAATGCCTTGAGCAACAACAACAGGCATGTTGAAAGACGGCCCAAACTTCATCATAGCTTTTGCCGCGAGTTGCTTGTAAATTAGGAGGCCGGGTTATGTGAAATGTTGGAGAGAAATGAATTGTTTTTTAAAAGAAAAAAAAGAGCCTTGGACAGGGATGCATACAATGAGACATGATTGAATCTTCTGTACCACTCCGGGCTTAACAGCAAGACCTGACATTTATCACCAATGTTTTGCTGTTTAACATAGAAAAATAATTGTGGAATGAATAGGCAATAAGTGATAAACAAAAACACACAACATTTATGTCCTGAGGCTATGTTTTTTAGTCGGGGTGTCTTGAAAACAACCACTTCACTTTTGAGTAGGAATAAGGCCCCACACACCCTCTCAGACCCTACTTTTTGTGGGATTTTATTGGGTTCGTTGTTGTTGTTGTATAAGAGCTATGTTTCTAAACAAAAAATGTCATTTGGCTACACACAAAATGCTGTTTTATCTTGGAAAATGAGATATGATTAATTTGTTTAGTTTTTTTCTTCTTCATACATTTAGATTTCAACTCCTATATTTTTCTTCAAAGTTTCTTCCCTTCCCCTTCTTTCTATTTTCCTTCCCAAGTAGTTTCCAAGCCCCAAACAAACACCAAATGGATCGACTTTTTCCTCAGGTTCCAAACAGACCGTAAATGTGAGCAATAACACAAATTCCAATCTATGCTTGTATAATGGCAATATCTTCTGATACATACCAATACCAAAGCCATGGCCAAAGCCTATTCCACATCCAATGCCAACTTCAATGTTCTTTGCCCCCAAACGCCGCAACTATAAAAATGAAAAAAATTATACATATACAAAAACAAAAACAAAATTCCACCCACCCCAAAACAGTGTCATACATTGTGTTGGTAGAAGCATATCACCGAATATAAACAAAAAAAAATAGATATAGAAAAGTGTCTTACAGAGTTATTGACATTCCTTCCTACACCGGAGAAAGCATTTGTGGCACCTCTAGTTGCAACCATAACTTGGTTTAGCATCGGAATTCCGGCTGATGCAGGAAAGAAACAAACAAGTAAATAACGGTAACCAAAACCAGAGAAGCGATTCTGAGGAAAAGAATATATGGTTCACAAAATTTCCCTCCCCCAATAACATTTCAACTACCCATTTTTCACTCTTCAACATTTTTTTTCTTAAACTCTATGGAGTCAAACGCGGACTATAATTTTAAGGACAGAGGGGGTTTGTTTGTTTTAGAGTACATATCAATCAGTGGGTTTATCGAAATAAACATAGCAACCAAATGTAGTACACCTTAGGAAACAAAATGGCATTTTCTTCCACGACTCCTCCACCAAACACCAGAAACAACAAGAACAAACAAACCCAATAGAATACCTCAGAAATAGAGTCTAGTCTTGAGAGGTTATGTGTACGCCAGCCTTACCCCTACCCACTTGGGAGGGTATGTGTCCGTGGGCATTACTCCTACTTATGAGGGTATGTGTACGCAGACATAAACAGAAATAATTCAAAAAATAAAACATGGAAACAGATCCCTAGCATGAATTACAGATTATAGAGTAATAGAAACCTAGGTGAAACACAGTACACATACACCTCTGTGAAAACACAGACTAACAGGAAATCAGAATCTATGTTAAATCTCATGCGGAGTGTCATTTTTATTGTCTTTAGACCTCATGAGACTTCAAAGTTCAAATCTTTTTTAAAATTCTGGCACAGAAGCACCCAAAAGTCATGACAAAGGCTCAAAAACAAACACCACTTTAACAAAGAGGGGAAGAAATTACTTGAATCTTTCTGGCATTTCCTGTTTCTGGGTTTCAAAAAATCTTGAAAATTCATGTCTCCCTTTCTATCCTCCGCTTATAAAATAAAAACAAATAATATATATATATATATATATATATATATATATATATATATATATAGAGAGAGAGAGAGAGAGAGAGAGAGAGAGAGAACCGAGGTTTAAAGGGCGGCCAACGCCGATGCCAAAGCCACAGCCGATTCCAAAGCCGGTGAAAACTTGACCCACTTTCAAAGAAAACGGATTCTCTACTATCACTCCACTCCCACTCTTGGAATCCATCTCCATTCTCTTGCCCAATTGCCCAATTGGTATAGGTAGTGAGGAGACTGGGATTTAGAACCAGGTCGGCTATTCTTTTGTGCCCAACTTGTAAAACTTAGATTTCTAATTATAAAAGGTTTCTTTTCTAATAGCGTTCGAGATTAGCGTTAGCGTTTTGAAAAAGCTATCTACGGCCAACATTTAGTGTTAGCATTTTTAAACTAATATGTACCATTAAAATTTTATCTAAAACGCTAACGTTAATCTCTAACGTTATTCCCAAACAGACCCAAAATGTTTCAAAATTAAAATAATGATTATTTTAGAATAAACAACACATTATTACAAAATGAATATTATGATGAATAAGCTTCGAAATGAATGGTAGAGTTGAAAATTAACATTTTGTGAATTCAAAATGAATATTCACCGAATGTATCTAGCTCTACGTATAATTGAATGTACAATATACATTTTCTAACTGTAGAACGGTTACGATGAACCGAATGGCAACCGAGCGATGGAGCTGCATAAGTTGGGGTGATATGAACGTTAGGAACCATTTTTGTGTCCAATAAAGCAATGTAAGATTTTCAAAAAAAAAATACGTCCTTCCTAAAATTAAGTGTTACTTTGATATTTCGCTTAGGGTCGGATATTGGATTTACAAATAAAAAAGAATTAAGAAAACCGTAGTACTGGGGTAAGAATAGGGCGGGAGTCTAAGAGTAACATTTTGAAAGCCAATGTGAAACAACAAAAAAATGTTAAATTTCATTTTAATGTTTCAAGTTACTATGCATAATTTATATATAATTAAGTAAATAAACACTTTTAAATTCCAACATAAAAGTATAAACTTTTATAGTCGGTATTATTTTTACTCTCAAATTAAAAATACATGTCTGATTAGAAAATTAATGAATTACTTTGCCTATTTATCAACACAAACTTCTTATTTCATGTACTCCCTCCGTTTGGGAAAACCCTTCCCACTTTGAAAATAAGGCAAATTAAGGAAGTGTAAAATTATAGTTGACTTCCAATTTTGCCCCTGATGTGATGGGTAAAAGTAAGATGTGATGAATTGATTATTAGAGAAAAAGTATGATGTAATAAGTAGGGTATGAAAAAGTAAGGGTAAAAGTAGTTTTTTAATAGAAAGGAGAAGTGTTTTGTTGGAAGTGAAAAAAATGAAAGAGGAAGTGTTTTTGAGAAGGGAGGAAGTATAACTTTTTGGTGTGTGTCCAATCTTCCAGATTTATTTCTGTGATGCTTTATATTGTGACAGTATAAGCTAATGCAACGCCCCTTAAGAAATCTCTCATTGTGACGCTTTGAACATACTCCATATGTATATGATGCCCATAACATCATCGTTTTTACATTTAGCGTCAGAGATGATGGTGTAAATTATTTTGATCGAATATATCGTTCTTATTCGGATAAGGACGATAGACTAGTTCAACAAAATATATCAAATTACAAACAAATAAATTTTTATGTTGGGACTCAATCGGGAGAAAATTATGAACTTTTTTGGAGGAATCTTACACATGAGTGATTTTTATTTATATCGGCTTTGTTTGGTAACAGCGTTTTCGATTAGCGTTAGCGTTTTAGATAAAATTTTAATGGTGCAGATTAATTCTGAAAACGCGAACGCTAAGGGCTACCGTCGGATAGCTTTTTCAAAACGCTAACGCTAATCTCTAACGCTGATGCCAAACAGGGCCATCATAGTTTTAATCTACTACACATATTTTTAGCTCGAAAAAAGTCAATGGTATGGGGTGGCCGTTATTATTGACCAGTAAGAATGAGCTTAACAGCCGCCAACTCAGATCAACGGCTGCTCTATAAATATCTTATCAGTTCTTCATTTATATATATCCCCAAAATCGTCGCCCCCCCCCCCCAGATTCCCATCCATGGCAGCATTGATCTCCGCCGCCCATCTCCTCCGTCAGAGGACGCCTCTTGCGCCGCTCCGTACAAGAGCACTCTCATCGCGTTCTTCCAAGTCCGGCGAGACCAAATCCGAAGAGGTGGTGATTGTGGGGGCCGGGATTGCTGGGCTGGCCACCGCGGTTGCGCTGCGGCGGCTGGGCGTCGGAAGCAGGGTGGTGGAGCAGGCGGAGTCTCTGAGGACCGGCGGGACGTCGCTCAGCCTGTCTAAGAATGGGTGGAAGGTGTTGGATGCCATTGGAGTTGGAGGCAACATCAGAAGCCATTTTCTTCAAATTGAAGGGTAAAATGTTCCCTTTATCACTCCCTCTGCTTCTATCGTGCTTACTTCTTCACCAATTTTGAATATAAAGTGAAATTATAAGGTGAAAGTTTATGTTGACTTATTACAAATAAGAAAAAATTATTCAGAATAAATAAGGAGTGGTCCTGTATAGTGCTTTTCAAAAAAATACTCTGTATACTTGTAGTTATTTTTTTATTTTTTTCATTTTCGTTATTTTTTATATCTACTTTTTTATTTTTATCCAAAGTGTGACTAATCTTTAAAAAAAGAAAAAGAAATGATGGAGGTAGAAAGCCATTATAAAAAGTTAAATGAAAATTTCAAAAATAAATAAAAAACGAAAATTCATTAAAAATAAAATTAACTTTCATTTTGTTGAGCAAAACAAGCCGTTTCCGTTAATCCGCGGTTAACAACTTAATGTCGACCCAAAACTCGTAAATTTCAGCAAAGTTGGGATTGTTATGCATCACAATGAAATGTGAGATTATTTTTGAAAGACCGGATAAAATTGGATTATACTACTAAACAATACAAAACTTTTCTTAAAATTTTCCAAAAGTCCCAAGCATCTGTGGGAAAAAAACATTTTGACGATTTTGTCTTGCCAATAGTATTCCATTTACCAAGTTCCACAAACATCAGCCTAATGCATTGACTTTGTCTAAACAACTCAGTATAATCCCAACTTCATTCAGGTCTGAAGAGTCAAAATGTATGTAGTCTTATAATCTTATTCCATTGCGAGGCTATTCATGTTAGACCTTAAACACATTGTTGCATTTACTCTCCAAAACTTCTGAGAATGTAATAAGGAAAGTTTAATGTCCCATTTGGATTAAGTCCACTTTCCTCAATAGTGAGTTCAAATTAAGACTTGAGAGAGGAGAACAAGTTGTGAATGAAAGGAGGAAGATAAGTTCAACCTATTGATTTTGTTGTAATATTTGGGTACAGGGTGGTCTTAAAGGCCGAAGACGGGAGGCAATTGCGCTCTTTCTCGTTCAAACAAGAGGACCCGAGGTTGTTGGCGTTCTCTTTTCTTCATATTCCCCGCCGAAATTCATCTTTGTCTTTGTGATTTGTTTTGTTGTTCTTGTTGTTGATGGAGCAGCCAAGAGCTGCGCGCCGTGGAGAGGAGAGTCGTGCTAGAATCACTAGCCAACGAGCTTCCTCGAGACGCCATTTCCTTCTCCTCTGGGCTCTCAAAGATCGAAAGACTCGAATCCGGGAAAACGTTGTTGGAACTTGAAAACGGGTCGCGGTTAACCGCAAACGTATGCCATTTCGTACCCACCCATCCATCCGTTTGAGCTAAGTATCATTTGTTCGTTCAGTGACATGAGACTCATTCTTTGATGCAGATAGTGATTGGTTGTGATGGGGTGCGGTCTCGTGTGGCAAAGTGGATGGGGTTTTCGGAGCCGAAGTATGCGGGCCATGTTTGCTTTCGAGGGATAGGAACGTACCCGGAGGGACTTCCGTTTGAGCAGAGAGTGCAATACACATATGGAAGAGGAGTGCGTGCTGGTTTTGTGCCCATCTCTAAGAGTAAAATCTACTGGTTCATAGTCTACAACAGCCCATCACCAGGTATATATGCATTTGTGTTGTTTGACATCTAGTGGTTAGCCTAAGGTCGTCTTCAGCTAAGGTTCCAAGCAGAGAGAGCAGGTCCTTATGTATGGTCTGTTAGTACACAATTTTAGTCTTTTAGGTGCAGAAGATGATCATTGCTAATTGAAGTGATGAAATGAGAGATTGAGAGTACAACCTTGGAGCCTAAGGTTGTGTGCAGCTAAGTTGCACAGAGACGGGTCGGAAACGGGTAATTAGCCAACTTTTCTAAATTTTACAAAGAATTTGTGTGCCGAGACGTCTAGAAGTACCCAAACGGGGACATTTTTGGGACGGGAAATGGCGCTTGTTTGAGGAATCCATGCGATAGAGGTGTTTGGTGGGAGAAGATTTGGGGGGAGGGGGAGTTCATATATTCGGGTCTATGGTTTAGTTATCTATTGAATACGAGTGAAATTGGCATCCCAACTCGAAGAGCCAACACCACCCTTCTTCAAATCCCCTCCAACCAAACGCGCCCTTAGTGTCGGTGTTTTAAAGTTTGTACTTAAAACAACAAAGCCAATAACATCCCACAAAAAATAATGTCTGAGGAGAGTGTGCATACACAGACCTTACCCGTACTTGAAAGTAGAGAAGACAATATTGTACTAAGAATTCTGGAAAATATCTAATGGCAGGTCCAAAGATAACTGATCCACAGGTTATGAGACAGCAAGCGCAAGAACTAACAAAAAGTTGGTCACCGGAGTTACCTACCATCATCGACAACACCCCAGACGAGACACTGGTACGGAATCCCCTTGAAGACCGTTGGTTGTGGCCATTGACTAGTCCTCGGGCATCTTCCGGTAGGGCCGTGCTGGTTGGGGACGCGTGGCACCCAATGACACCCAATCTCGGGCAGGGGGCATGCTGTGCGTTAGAGGACTCAATTGTTCTGTCCAAGAAACTTGCAGGGGCAATCGCGTCCGGCAATGCTTCCGTTGAAGAAGCATTCAGAGAGTATGAAAGAGAGAGATGGCCCCGCATTTTCCCGCTAATGATACGTGCACATCTTGTGGGGGCGTTCTTGCAGTGGGATAATGCAGTGGTGTGTTGGATCAGGAACAATGTGATTGTACCTAAGCTGTTGAAACTTGGACCAATGCTTAAACATACAAATTTCGAATGTGAGCCTCTAGGAAACAAGGCTGTTTAGGCAACTACATTTTGATATCTATACTAGAGAGTAAAAATTTATGAACTTTTGGTTTGTAATACAATAAGCCATCTGTTTGGCAGTGTAAATCAAAACAGAAACTATATTTCGAATGAAAATGGTACATGATATATAATTTATATACTATGTAATAAGCCTATGAGTTCAAAAAATATGTGTTGAAAATGGAGAGAGTAAGAATGTATAAAAAGAATTATCTGTCATCTGGCAGACCATATGGATCATCAGAGTCCTCTAGCAACTGCTCTGATCTCAAGCTGCTTTCATCCCATATGGCCATTGACCTCACTCACAATTACAGAACCATTGAATCTGGAAAAAAAACAAATACATATACTGGCCATTTACATTCTATTATGGTATAGAAGTTTATTGACCAAAAGGCTCTAATTCTAATCAAGAAAACAAGTTGGTATGGACTATGGAGTATCAAGTTTTAAAAGTTCCATCAACTTTGTGGTCCAAACATCCAAGACTTGATAGGCTGAAAAATAAAATGCAATAAGGGATATACATGTGCTTCTAATTAGTTAGTTTATAATAGTAAAATAATAAGAAACACTATGAACAGCTCCATCTAAAAACCCCTTATTTCAAAAATTTGTTTTCTCCAAGCAAAATTGAAAGCATTCTTTAAATACATTTTTTCTTAAATTGTACTACGTAACAGTTTTGTCTTTAGTAGACCCTCAGTTCCTGAAACATCTCAACACTTTCATTCTTTGTCGGTTTCGACATTATCACTTATTCTTTCTCTTTAAAGAAGGCAACATGAATCTTGCGTTACATCTCTTTCTTCTAACAAATTCAATCATACAGTTTTAAATTTCTTTAGTTTTGGTACCGGTTTAGCCAGGCAATAATAAAAGGACCAAGGGAGTATTTACATAAGCAAATTGACTAGGAAGCTCGGTCAGCAATGTTTGACTTCAATCAGTTCAATGGCAAAAGCATATCAGAAGTTCTTCAGGAAGATTAATGGAATGATTACAAGAAAGTTTTTGAGCCAATACACTTGCAACACAAAGATGCGCCACTTTCGAATATTTTTAGTGCGTGAAATGAAAACTGAAAATATTACCAGATTGGAATCTTTTGGATCTGCCAAACTACTTGTAGCATTCCTCAGACTCCTAAAAATTGAGAACCATAATGCGTCATTATCTTGTATTACAGCATAAAGGATATGCATTTTTACCAACCTTCCACCAATCATTATATATAAGAAGTCAAAAAAATGTTTTGGAGAACTAAACTTTCATATGATACAAATTCTTTAAGTTTGGAGTTAGAGGCCAAGACAAAGAAAAAGATAATAACATTAAAAATCAATCTAGCACTCTAAAATGAAGTGGGCAATTCGTTAATAGTTGCCTATGCATGAGGCTATCAGCAACTCAATGAAAATGGCTATTGGCCTCTTTGGGTTGGGAACATTAGTCTGCCTAAACACACCTAAAGCTAGGCTTCCCTTCACAGTCTACATCATTTTTCATTTTCCCGTATCCAACCGCCTAATCTTGGCTACGCTCCTCCAAAGTCCAAGCTCCGCCTAGGGGTAGTTTTTTTAAAGCATTGCCTTTTAGAGTATTAGTGATTACGATTTGTAGCCTTTTAGACATCATCCTAATGATCACGATTTGGAACCTTAATCTGTTTTATTATCAAGAGGTTATTGAGAACAAAGCAATCTGATTGTGCCAAAACCGGACTTCACCCTTTCATGTTTTTACATAAAACCCGTAGCTGCAAACTTATGTGAATCTTGTGTATTTTAACCATACTAATCTGTTGGGATGAAGGTTTCTGTAGGCATTTGGATGGTGAAGCTACGGCCTACGGAGGACTTTGTCTATGTCTATATAAATAGAACGAAAAACAAATACAGCGTGATTGAAATACACACTAGAATATGGACTAACCCCTTCAAAGGATTGCCCTACAAATTCCTACATCCAAAAAGACCCTAAGTGGCTATATTTTCATCGTACAGTTTACACCATGTTTAGCAATTTCATATTCCAATATGGTGATCAATTGTAAATTCCACAGAACAAGCACAAAGTAGTGAAACTGCAATTCATAATGTCTCATACATCTACCTGCATACATACAATATATGGCATACCGAATTTCAAATCCAGCCCTTATTTAATCGAATTGAAGAATCAAGCAAGTGCAGTTGAAATCAATGACAATTTGGATACCTTGACCGGAGAAAAGCCACAGAACGATGACGGACAAAAAGAGTATCAGCGGGATGAGATGCACGAAGTTCCCCGATGATCTGAGCCGGTCTCTCTCCTTCTTTGCGAGATAAGATCGGGGGTTGTAAGTCGGCAACTCGTCAGAGTCGCCTGCGAACGCCAATCTGAGATTCGGAGAAGAGTAGGCGGGTAATAGAGATGAAGACGACGATGAATGTGGAGAGAACTCCGAGATCCTGCTGGAGCTCGATGATCTGTGCATGGTGATCGCGCCGGCGGGAATGGAGCCGGGAAATGGTCCGTACAGAACTTGGACTCTAGCCTACGGAGTAGATTCCTATTTAATTACTCTATTTCTTCTTTACAGCTGGCAAGATTTATTTGGTACATCTATTTACAAAAAAGATGACTCCCATCCCTGAGGTCCCCTCAGACTTGATCGGACGTTCACTGAGATAAAGTAAATTGATTAATTGAAGATTTGTAACAAAGAGTAGAGCATGCACTCGGTACTTGCAGAGTCCCTATGCTTAGCATAATTGCCTCCCAGTGCAGTTGCCAGGAATCGAACTCGAATCTTACCCTCTTGGCACCTCTTGCCTTGCCAACTGCACAACGTCCACCGGCGTAGTAGATCTATTTACAAAAAAGAAGGATGAGCTTATCCCCGAGAACTCCCTCATAACCGATCGGACGGTCACTGAAAGAAGATAAGTTGGATTTTGATCGTAGATTGGTGGTAAAGAGTGGCACATGCACCTGATAGTTACAGAGACTCTATGTTAAGTATAGTTGTCTCTCAGCGCAGTTATCCATAATCGAACTTAGATCCTACCCTCTTGGCATTCATTGTCTTTGTTAACTGCGCAACGCCCATCGGCGGTAGATCTATTTACAAATAAAAAGTAAAAGAGTCCCTCCTAAAAATTGCCTCTTTGATTTTGACAAAATTTCTAAAAACTGAAAAGTGTTATGATTAAAATTTAATAACAATCTACACAAGATAAAAATAATGAGTCATTGTTTCTAAAGAAATTATGAAGATGTCTTAGAAGGGACGAGAAACAAAAGAGTGGAACATATTTTTGCAAAATGAATAGAGTAGATTTGCATTGGTCTACATATATACCACAAATTTTGTTTGTGAAATTAGTATTTGATGTAAAAAAGAGAAAATAATACTTCAGACTAAGGTTGTAAATGAACCAAATAATTTTGATTTGATTCGTGATTTAGTATGAATAGTATTTGTTATTCATTACATTAAGGAAAACGAATAAAAATATATCAATATTTGATATAGTACCTAAATGAATGTGTTTGAAATGACGTCAAAATTGTAAATACTAAAAAATAAATAGGGAGTTCCCTAAATGCTTAACCATAACATATGTTTTCATCTTCAACATATAAATTATGAGTATATACTTTAATGTGTCAATAACTATATTTGCAAAATGAGTTTTTCAAAGTAATGATTTTATATAAATCACATTTTTAAAAAAATAAATTAAATAGTTAAGTGAATCGAATACTTTTAAAATGAATAATTTTTTTAAACTAATCAAATATCTTATGTATGATAACGAATTAAATATGACTCTTTGAAAATATTTAAATCAAGTTTGGATATGAATACAAATACCATCGAAATCTACCAAATACAAATACTACTTCTGTCTCACTGTCTTTGTCCACATTTGACTTTTGGAACTGTTCATCTAAGCACTTTGACTCATCAAAATCTATCAATGTGTAAGCCTAAAAATAGTCATGTGTGATCTTGTTTGATTCGTCTTAACATATAGATTATTAATATATAATTTCTATAATTTTTTAATATACAAATTACAAGATAAAATGGATTAAAGAAGTGCATTGGATGGTGTGCCAAAAGGTAAGTGGACAAAGACAGTGGGACGGAGGGAGTAATATTTATGAATATTTGTTCGGGTTCGGTTGGTCTACTTCATATAAGTTTTCGAGTCGTCCTAAGATTCAATTACGAAATGCGAATCTTTTCACATGTTTTCTATGAGCTAATAATTAGATCTCTTTTAATTATTATATATATTAAAGTCTATAAAGTTAACATGGATCTAAAGACCACATAACTTAAGTTTTCTTTTTTCTATGAGCAAATTTCAATGAAAATTGATCTCTTCTCTATTTGGGCAACTAGGCAAGGGTAATGTTAAGTATTCCCCAAATGAAGTACCTTATTTGTAGGCAATGCATTCATAGACACGTACAAATTCTCTATCTTTGTACATGTGAAGAGTTTGTATTTGTATGTGAATGTCTGAAGTATTTTTGTCTCTATTTTTTAGTTGAGAAATTTACTTAAATAGTACTAAAACATAATGGTTTTCTTTAAATACAATTATTTGTTTTTATTTCCCAATATAGCACTTTTAGTCATTATCTATTAATCATTATTCAAGCAAATGTTCACCATCATTGGATATTATTCCTCCTTCTAAACATTATTAAATGTTATTTAGAAAATAAATAATTTCAAATGCTACATTAAAAATATCTTAGGGTCCGTTTGGTACACGGAATTGATGGAATTGGAATTGAATTGGAATTAAAATTACATGAGATTCAATTCCATAGAAGTGAATTCATCAATTCCAATCATTTTTTGCACTACGAATTCCAAATCTACATAACTTTTATGCTACCAAACACGAAAATTAGAATTGAAGTCCTCAATTTCAATTTCATAGTTTGAATTTCGTGTACCAAACGGGGCCTTAAGCTTTAATACTCCCTCCGTCCCTAAATAAACTTTCTTTTTTAGACTTTGAGGATTTAAAGGAGAGATATTTTTGTGTTGACTTTCCAAAAATACCCTTGATGTGTTGTGTAAAAGTAAGATGTGATATGTAGATTATTAGTAAAAAGGTATGATGTGATAAGTAGGGTATGAAAAAGTAAGGGGTAAAAGGGGTTTTTTAAAGGAAAAGAAAAGTTTATTTGGGAACAAAGAGAAAACGAAAGGAGAGTACTAAATACAAATTTTTTTTGGATGTAGAGAATGTTTCCCCGGACATATCCAAACTAAAAATCCCTTTATAGGAATTCAGAATTCTAGCAAAGGACGGAAAGTGAGAACACGCGGCAGTTTTCTAGCCAGGCCGCCACGTCATTGCCGGAAACTTCCAACTTTCTCGACAGGTTGGCCTTCTTTAAGAAGTGGGACTCCTCAATCCCCACCACATCTTTGACATTTTCATCTCCCGCAACTCTATTGGATTCCGGCTGATTTCTCCCGGGAAATCTACGAACTCCGTCGAACTCTCTGCCTCTGTTACCGATCTCGAAGCTTTTGTCAGCCATGAATCCAGAGTAGTAAGTCATCTTACCTTTTTTTTCCGTTAAAAGCTTTTGATTTCCAATGGTTATTTGTATCTTATGTGTGATTTACTCGATTCGTCTCCATCAGATCTGCCATATCCTCAATAGGAAATTCCCCAATTTGTTTTCGGCTTTAATACCTTAATTGCAGAAACAGATTTAAGAGCATGATACAGATAGGTTTAGCTATGTTCATTCGGTTTTTGGTAACCTCATACCTCAATCTCCATGTATAAGCTCAACTAGAAAATCCGGCGGATTTCTGCATTTTTGTTTCACTGAGATCTGAAACGCTGAATTTCAGTTCATTTTTTGAGAGAAATAAAAAATAGTATACATTCCAGCTGCAATCAGATGGCTAGTCGTTAAATTCAAGTTTCTAGATACTTGATTTGATAAGTTGAATATATTTAAATGTGATTTGGTACTGAAAAAAGTGATTTGTTTTTTAAAAACAAGTGATTTAAGAAATTCATACAACTGTCACAGAGATTAATATACTTATATATTCTCCCTTCGTCCTAGCCAATTTTGACTTTCACAAATTTTAAGAAAAATGTTGAAAGTTAGAAATTGTATGATTAAAATTTGTTTTGAGTTTTGAAAAGATAGAAATCTTGTGAGCCACATGAGATAAAGTGGATAGTCTTTTTTGGAACGGCCAAAAGTAAAACTAGATAACTTTTTTTTTGGGGACGGATGGAATATATATCCACTTTTACTTACTACATACGGAGTATAATCTAAGAAAAGTATTGTATATAGTAAACATTAAATAGTCATTAAGTTCCTATTATCAATGTGCCCATGAGTACGCTTTCGAAAGACCTTTATTTTAAAGGAAGCATGTGATGCGCCTTAGTGGCATAGTTGGGAGTGTGATGCCATGCCAATAAAAATCCAACACAACATAGTCTTTTCTTACCAGTAATTGGACCAAGTCCCTCCCTTCTGGAAACAGAATTCAGGAAACCTGAAAACTGAGGCAAGAAGAGAAGTCAATGGCATGTTCATTCAAACAGAGCATCACTACATTCACCTTTGCATATATTCATGTTTCATGCAACAGATTATTCTATTTATTTAAGTAAATATCCATTCCTAGATACTGGTCATATGACTCATAATACAAAAGTTTTTTCTTCTATCTTTTGCTCGCCTAGAAGGAATTTAGTGCTGATATGTTATTGCATCTTGGAATACAGAACTCTTCTTCTTAATCAAGTCATGTAATTGATTGTACTGTTTTTTACGGAGTATGTATTTAGCTTAGGAAAGTTAATAATGCTGTAAGGTCAACAGGTTTTCATGGGCATCAAAATTTGTGATTGTTGATGGATAAAACCTACTCCCTCTGTCTCATGATTTGGAAGTAGAGAAACTGTTTCCAAAAAGTATAGTCTTAACTATGAATAGTAATTGTAAAGTCCATTCGAAGGCAGATGATTTAGTTGCTTTACCGGCATTAATCTCTCTTCATTCAGGAAGATACTGATGAGGTCCCAATTTCAGAAATCGCCTCTTTTGTTTTCTAGTGTTCTATTATATGATCATTGAGAGAGATAAAATGTTTAAGTTCTCATTCTTTTTTTTTGATACTTTTCATAAGCTATACTTTACAAATAATGATGAGCCATGACAATAAAACTATGACCTATGAAGAAGAATTGTGAAACAACATTCTTCTCTTTCTTTTTTTCTCTTGCTTTTGAAGACTGGAATTTAGATCTCTAATTTCCTGAAAAAGCAAAATGACCAAAAAATCAATGTTACCTTCAGTGAAACTGTAAAAATTGATCCTCCTATACTTAATAAAGCATCTTGTTTTATGGGATCACCAAATTGCAGCCGCAGTGATAAAAGAAACCTACAATTTCAATGCATCTCTTCTGTTAATTAGGAATTTCAATTATCATGTGACTGATAAGTAACTGTTCTGGATTTAACTAACTATTTTTATATTCCTCTTTTTTCTTAAATGTATTTATCAATGTTTTCTTAAGAAGCAAATTCAATGGCATGTTCATTCAAACAGTGCATCACTACATTCACCTTTGCATATATTCATGTTTCATGCAACAGATTATTCTATTTATTTAAGTAAATATCCATTCCTGGATACTAGTCATATGACTCATATTACAAAAGTTTTTTCTCCTATCTTTTTCTCGCCTGGAAGGAATTTAGTGCTGATATGTTATTGCATCTTGGAATACAGAACTCTTCTTCTTAATCAAGTCTTGTAATTGATTGTACTCTACTTTATGGAGTATGTATTTAGCTTAGGAAAGTTAGTAATGCTGTAAGGTCCTGGTCAACAGGTTTTCATGGACAACAAATTTTGTGATAGTTGATGGATTAAACTTACTCCCTTCGTCCCATGACTTGGAAGTAGAGAGACTGTTTCCAAAAAGATAGTCTAACCTATTACTAGTAATCGTAAAGTCCATTCGGATGCGGTCAGAGTATTTAATTGCTTTACCGGCATCAATCTTTCTTCACTCATGAATATACTGATGGGGTCCCAATTTCAGAAATCAAGCTCTTTTGTTTTCTAGTGTTCTAATCTATGATCATTGAGAGAGATAAAATGTTTAAGTTCTCATTCATTTTTTTTGATACCTTTCATAAGCTATACTTTACAAATAATGATGAGCCGTGACTATACAACTATGACCTATGAAGAGGAATTGTGAAACAACATTCTTCTCTTTTTTTTTTCTCTTGCTTTTGAAGACTGGAATTTAGATCTCTAATTTCTTGAAAAAGCAAAATGACCAAAAAATCAATGTTACCTATAGTGAAACTGTAAAAATTGATCCTCCTATACTTAATAAAGCATCTTGTTTTATGGGATCACCATATTGCAGCCGCAGTGATAAAAGAGACCTACAATTTCAATGCATCTCTTCTGTTAATTAGGAATTTCAATTATCATATTACTGATAATTAACTGTTCTGGATTTACTAACTATTTTTATGTTCCTCTTTTTGCTTAAACTTAAATGCATTTTTCAATGTTTTTTTAAATGTGCAGTGACTATCTGTTTAAGCTTCTGCTTATAGGAGATTCTGGTGTAGGGAAATCATGTCTTCTTCTTAGATTTGCTGTAAGTTCTTTTCTTGTTGCCTTTGCTCATGTCCAATATTTATGGTTTTTCAATACTAGCTGAGAGCCTTCTTCCTTTTTTCAATGCGGGGTAAGTTTTACCATATTTCCATGTTCAAGAAAATATTGTGCAGTTTTTCACTTTTTAGGTGGATGTTTTCTATTGCACAAAATATTTTGAAGTCATTATGAATAGTGACTAGACTCTTATTACTCCTTCCATCCCAAATTGATCTCGGTTGGAATTCTAAACTTGGAAGTTGGAAGAAATTGGAAAAAGTTGGAAGAATGTGGAAGGAGTTGGAAAATGTTGGAAAAAAATAGTGTTAAAAAATTACTCAATTAAATGACCATCCAAATAAATAAGTAAGAAAACTAATTTTGAAAATAAAAAAGGAATTCATCTTTGTCCATGTTTGAGGTGTTATGTTATAAATTTGGATATGTAATGCTATTGTATGGTCATCATACTTAAATACATTTTTTAAGTTGTAGGAAGAAGTTGGAAGAAACTTGAAGGAGTTGGATAAAATTGGATGTTAATTTTCCCAACCGAAAAGATCATACCCCAAGGGTGAAACGAAATCATTTATATGCGCATACCTACTTTTTGGGGTTTAGTAAAAGTGAAGTATAAAGAACCAAGTATGTAGGTTGTTGAGGATAAAAGTGTCTTGTATAAAGATGAAATGGAAGTTCATACCAAAAAAAGAAACAGGAAAATCATTTTGAGACGTCCAAAAAAGAAAAGTGAAAAGATAATCTTGGGATGGAGGGAGTATGTGTTAATCTCTTTAGCTAATTTATCATGTATCTACAACCACAAACATGGGTATTGCTTGCTACCCTTTTTCTGTCATGTTCTGCAGTTATGGTTTGCTCAAGTGCACAAGAATAACATTTTAGTTAAATCTCGGTGTGTTACTATTTTATTCACCTCTAATATGATTTTCCAGGATGATTCGTATCTTGAAAGTTACATAAGTACCATTGGTGTGGACTTCGTAAGTATCTTACAAAGTTCTGCTCATATATCCATCCATTCACACAAACATACAGATGTTTTTAACAGTCCAATTGTTTTTGTATGTAGAAAATCCGCACGGTGGAGCAAGATGGGAAAACAATCAAACTTCAGATTGTAAGATTGTCTGTTTGAGACTTTGAGAAGAAATTCTGCACTTCCTTATTTATGCTCTTCATATTCAGTTGCTTTTAAATTTTTTATCCACTCCACCGCTGCGTCTGTTTTAAGCCTAATCAAATTCTCTTTCCTTCCCGTTGTGCATGTAGTGGGACACAGCTGGCCAAGAACGTTTCAGGACAATTACGAGCAGTTACTACCGCGGGGCTCATGGCATTATTGTACTTATTCTCATCTCCAGTTGAATTGCAACATTGATGCTTCACTGTTTCGTTTGCCCCCCCCCCC
>OOIL02003022.1:359740-390213 GCA_900332095.2 Cuscuta campestris | reverse complement strand
AGTATTGAGATATTCAGCTTGATAAGTTCGGGCATCCATCTTGATAGGGTTTCCGATCAGTTGTGAGATGGAAAGAAGGGCCCTAGGATCTTGAAGATGTATTGGTATCTTCTTGATGGTAACCCAAATGGGAAGTTTTGGATTATCAATAGATTGGAGATAGTGAGGAGTCCATTTTGAGAGGTAGAGCCGACACCCATTTACTAACCATGTACGCCGATAAAGAAGCCTGTAGAAGTCTTCTTCGTCCAGGAAGTTAATGAGAACTTGTGATTGGGTTAGAGAGCTGACCTTAAAGCCTCCAAATCTGGCCCGTTGCAGACTATCTCCTATTTCATGGTTTGGAACTGGTTTTGCCATCCTTCCAATTACACCATATTTGAACTTGCTGGACAGCTCAAGGATTTCATCATGGGAGAAAGTAAGCACAGGACCTGCTGCCCCCTCATTCTTGATTTGCCCAAGGAAGCTTTCTTTTACCACTTCGGAGAAGAGGCGTGGCCTGACGTTAGATGTTTCCGGCCGACGATGGTGGTTGCCGGCCGGAGGGTTTCTCTCTCTAGAACCCATTCTATATATATATATATATGGGGCAGTTCCTGTGAGAATAGACCTTGGTGAAAGAAATAAGAATAAATCTGTGTCTTTGGATTTGATGCGCCATAGATTGATTGGCATGGGGTTAGGCGTGTGTATTATATATGGGAAGTAATAATTATAGTGCATTTAAATAGGGTTAATTTGGTTAAGAGGGGTATATTGGGTATTTTCAAATGCATTAAAAAATTGCGGAAATATTCCTTATTTGTTCTCAGCCGCACACCCCTTATTAATAGCTAGACGCATGAGAGAGGAGTAATATATGAGTATAATATTAATATGATTTCATTTAATATTCTACTATACTTTTTATTTTATATATAACTTTTTGTGCACAAATACGTCTTTGACAAACAATATACGGTTGAAAATCTCTCGTTGAGATCTACCCAATGACATCAATATTGAATATAAAATTTTGTTATTATCTTCTTCTCATGTTCTAAAATAAAAAAAGTAAAATTTATAAACAATTGTTCCTCAATTATTTAAGTCTAAATTTTAGGCCGATTTTTGGGCTATTATACGCTCTCTTAATGCGAATGCATTGTCATGACCGATATGTGCATTGTGATTTGTCCTTATAGATTTTTTCTAGTTTTATTCTATCAAACTATGGATTGGTAAATAATGACTCATGACTGATTTTGAATGTAATGAGAATATCGGGGAATGTGTTGTATTTAGAAGAACTGTAATACAAATTTGAGAAACAATCTGCCTATGCGGGATTCGAACCCACATCTGTATTACATACCGCTCTACCATTTGAGCTAATAGGCAACAAATTATCTTTTTCTCAAAGAGACTCGCATCTTTTGCTTCAACATAATGTATCATTAAACATTTTAAATGCATCATCGTTTGTAAAAAATCAATATCTAGAATATAATGCACTGTCACGAAAATGTCACCATTAATGCATCATTTTTGGTTTGAGAATGTATAGTACTAGAATGCATCAATCTTTCCCTCGATGCAGAGAATGCATTGCCTTCTCATGTAGATGCATTATCTTTACTCTGGTAATGCACTATAACAAACAAGCAAATAGAAGTAGAAAAGAAGAAAGAAAACACCATGATCACTACAAAAATTCCAAATTGATTTGAATACGCGACCGAACAGAATGTGTGAAAGAATTCTCTCAAGGTTGTAATTTAAGCAACCACAAATAGGAGCAACATAAAAACAAAAAAAAAGAGAAACAAAACATGTCTAAAATGTAGGAATAAACAATACATATGTAGTGATTTCAAAATCTCCATATCTTTCTACACCTCTTGTGTTTCTACACGATAATGTCTTCACCCATCTCTTACAGTTTATACGCACTCCCTGATTGCAACTTTTCAAACTACATAATATAAGATGCTATTGAATGAAAAATCAATCATGTAATGCATTGAAGGTATAAGATATTGCAACTCAATACTCTTAATTATGCATATAATACTTGATCAATATTTTCTTGTTCATAAACAATTAAAAATGATTCATGCCATTACTAAAAAGAGATGATGAAAGCCAAAAGTGTTCATGTCAAGAGATATACCATATGATATAAAGACTGGTTATGAGTGCCTTTAAGGGGTTAAACTAAGACATAAATGGTGTGATTGGGTTTGGGGTTAATTAATCCTCCAAAATCTAGGATAGGATTATTTTTTGGCTCTTATGGAGAGGAAGGCGGCAAACGAAGGAGAAATTGAACAAATTCTTAACCACAAATACAAATTGGGATGTATGTAATAGAAAAGAGGAATTAACTACTCATCTCTTTTGGCAATGTGAATTTGCACAGAAATTATACACAACAATTGGTAATACTTTTCATATAAATTTTCAGGATAATTACCTTGAAGAAGTTGGAGTAGAGTTGCAGAGAATTAAATACACATTCTTAAGCACTTGAATTATTGACAAAATAGAAATCAAGTGTATCAACATCAAAGATAAACATAAATGTACAGCATATGGATATTGAAATGCAACATAAATGTGCACCATGTGAAATTAAAGGCTTAGTGAAGAACTCAAAGATCACTGCACAAACAATGACTAGAACATAAATGTGCATAAAATGTAATTACCAACTCATCTGTCAATCCTTTGTCATCGTAATTCCTAACAAGCTATTGAATCACCTCCAGTTCAAAACGCTGTCGTTGCACCGCATCGGAGGACCGCTGCCGCCGCACAAGACTCACCGACCTAGTAGCCACCGTGGCTTCCTCCGAGAGCCACCATCGTCTTCGTCAGAGCAGCCGCCGCCGCTCAAAAAGTCAATCACTACCTCCGCCGGGTCTCAGGGGAAAGTCGTCGCCAGGAATAGTAGCCATAATCCTCACTACTCTTCTCCGATCTCTTTTTCCGGTACCTCTCTAATTGGGAGCTCATTAATTATAAGGAATTATTAATCTTGGTTATCAAGAAGAAAATCAATCCTATGAGAAAAAATGAAAATGGATCTGGGAGAGAGGATGTTGAAGACCTGATTTTAGGGAGAGAAGATCGCGTTGTTTGAGAGAAAGAAACCAAAATATGAGAATAATACATATTTGCCCTTATGAAATGCCGAATATAGGAGGCCTGTACTGCTTGATCGGACGTGAAATTCATTCTCATTTCTTTCGTAAGATATGTCATTCTCACCGGAACCAAAATCTATATATATATATATATATATATATGTATGTATGTATATATATGTATGTATATATATATATATATATTTTTTATTTTTTTTTATTTTTTATTTTTTTTTATTTTTTAAAGAAAGTTTTATTAAAAAAAGAAGTGAAAGGAACAAAGGGGGGGTGGCCAACCCGACAATAGGCCAAAAGGAGATCCAATCCAACTAAAGGAATACATTAAGAAACTGCCAAGCTACTAAACTCCAAAGGAGAACTTGACAATAACTAAAAATTAAGAAAGGAGCTGGATTTAAAAGCGCATGACTCCATCAGCATTATTCATCAACCCAACTGCATCAAATTCAGCGCCTCCTCTAGTCCTGTGGCTCATCTACCCAAATATCACAACCAAGAATCCAAGATTACCGTCCTTTTCATCCAATTCATCCTAACAAGGATAAAAGTACAAAACATATGAAACCAAATCTGACTTTGTAGGACTCTGCTGGTACAGATGATGAAAAATGCTGCTCCAACCCTGAAACTCAGCCTCAAAAAACCAGAACCCATATGCAAACTCTAAAGTAGAAGGCCTAATCTATAATTAAACCAGAAGAACCGTGCTCTCTTAACCCCTGGAATGGATCAAGATTAGCCCAGCTTTATTTGGCCCTCCCATGAGCTACTTAAGAGAGCAAGCATAAAACTAAATCAAAACCAAGAGCTTCTTGTTTTGTTTTCCTGGATGCATTAAAATAAATAAGAGTAAAAGTTAACCAATTGTAGCTTGTGACTCTTCAACCTGCTCCCCTATTAGAAATTCCGCCACAAGCCTTTCATCGGCTTTAGAACAGGAAATGAATGCCGGGTATTTAGAATCTTCAAATTGAACAAGGGTCACTTTTTCCATGCTTTTCACCGTCTCTCGTGTTGCTCTTAGTGTTTTACCCGCCATGTTTTGAAAAAGTCCCATTTTCAGTTTATTCAGTAGCGATGTTTTCGCCAAAGCCTCTAGAACCTGTCTTTCCACTGCCCTGAAGATTGTTTCGAAATAGGCCTCAAAAGCTGGTTGAAATAACATTTGAATCTTCTTCTCTTCATCTTCCGCTTCCTTAGTCTCTTCAGACCCAACATTTAACCCCTGTTCCGTGAGACTATGCATTCTAGAACCCTGCGTAATATCTTGTTCCAGTAGATTTGAGGATATGGAAGGTAACCTCAATTGTTCATCCTCTACACTCACCTCCCGAATCATTTGATCTGTTAAATCTATAGAGGCTGAAGATTCTGCTCTCCCGGGAGCATAAAATACCTTTTCTGTTGATACATTCCCTTCTTGAATCTTTAAGACTTCATTTAGTGCTTTTACAAAAAGCCTAATGCCATTTGAGTTCCTTCCAACTGGGATGCAAATAGTAGAGATCTCCCTTTCGATTCCTGCACTGATTCTAACGAAACATCCAAAATCGTTTGAGTTCTAGTGGGACTTTGCAGTTGTAGTCCCTTCAAATTTTGAAATCACCCATCCCTCTCTAGCCAATGGTGGGTGGCTTAGGGATTCGGATAGCCAAAGAGCAATAGATCGGGAGATTGAAAGAAATCTAGACCTACCATAATTGGATTCAGAAATAATAAGGTTTTCTGAGACCTGGAATTTGAATACCTTGCTTTCAATCAAAATTGAGACTCCGGAATCGCTTTTAAAAGGTCCTTGGTAACGATTTGATCTTTCTCCGAACCTTTTTCTAAACCGCCACCTAGATCTGTTGTTCTTTGAATCATCCCTCCATCCCGGCGTTTGAGTTCTTCTCGCTTGAAATCTCCAATTATGATTAAGCGTTTTCTGGTAATCACCCTCTCTGAAATATTCGGCGTTGTCAACGGTGCACCGCCGGTGATACCTCCCCCTTCTCTCTAGAAACCCCATTCCTATATATCATATATATATATATATATATATGTATATATATATATGTGTGTGTGTGTGTGTGTTAATATAGACACACACATGTATTCCTATATGGGATTATAGCGAGTAGTATAGGTTAGGAACCTATGTACACAAGGCAACTACGGAGGATATCAATAAGAGGAAAATATCCAAATAGCACCAAAACAAGTTGTGTTACTCCAAATAGCACCAGTGTTATTCCCCATAATGTTTTGGCTTAGAATAGATAAGAATGCCCTGTGTTTAATTAAAAAGCATGTAAAAAACAAAAAAAGGCAGGAACGGCTTTACGCCGCTAGGTTTACGGAGAATCCAAATGGCAAAGGAAAGTAACCAATTTCGATTTGGATAGAGATTTTGTTTCCTTGTGTAATTGGAGTTTTACAGTGATATGAAGGTCATTAGGTTTGGGGAAATTGGTTTTCGTTATACAAACGTTTTGAATCGAAATGAATTTGTCAGCCATGGCAAGGAGTTCAATGCCTGAGAGAGTAAGCGAGAACGACCAAAATGACTTTTTGAGTGAGCCGCCACCAGATCTTAACAAAAGAATGTTGGTGAAGTCGAGGACTGAAACTCTAAGTGCTTCGAATTGTAATTTATTTTGGTTGCGATTTATACTTGAAGTTGGGGTTACATGGATTTTTTGGCTGGTACATTGAGGATGATGCATGCAAAGTGTGTTAGGTATTTTTTATTTGTGATGCTGAGGTTTTGAGAGTAGAGGCCATTCTGGGGATGGATATTTCTTTTTTCATGGAAAAAGTGTTTGGTTACTACCAGTAAGGGAAGGGGCTGAAGTTACTTGAATTGGTTGGTCATTAGAGTGAATGGTGTTTAGTGTTTTATCATCTATGTAAGGAGCTTTTTGGTCTTTTACAAGTCATTTTTTTTAAAGATTTTGGGTTGTGTTAATTGGAAGTATTGATATGTGTGTGTAGCAAAGGTGTTTAATTACTTAATGTCCTCTGTGAAGGCTAGTTGAAGTTTTGGAATTTGTTTTGTAATGTTAGACTTATGGGATTAGTGTGAGGTTAGTTCCAGATAGATTTACGCAGACAACAAAACCCATTCATGTTAATTCTTATGGTTGTGTGATGTTTATGTCTTTAAGCAATGCATTCATAAGTGTTTGGAATGAATTTGTAAGAATGTATTGTTACACTCTTAGTCATTTAGTTTTGCTTTTTTTAATGACCTCGGTGAATATGTTTGTTTTGTCAAGAAATTTGGATATCATACACATTGGTGAGGTCAGTTCAAGTAATGGTATTTGTTTTGTAATGTTTAACATATGGGATTTGTTTTGTAATGTTATGAAAACACTTTTTTTGGGTAATGACTTCTTTATGCTGGATGCCTTGCTTTAAAAATGTTTGGTTTTATGTTTTTGTAATGGGTTTGACTCGATTTCTTTTATGAGTTGAGGTGGCAAGTAGTTTAGAAATCATTAGAATTGGAAGGTTGTATGTATAATCTCTGTTTACGTACACTCAGTGGGAAATCTATTATTTGAAATGACATGTAATGTTTTCAGATAAAGACTTAATGTTTAGAGGATAATGTCTATGTTTCTGGGCATTAAGAGTAATGTACATAATGTGTACATAACATAATGTTCATGTATATGGTCATTACCCACTGTGTCGTAAGTAATTGGAAGTGAGTATGCATAATTTCCTTGTAAAACATTTGGGCTTGACCAAAAGTCATTTGTGCTTGAATAGACGTATAGAATGGCATAATGACTAAATCCTTAAGTTCTTTTTATTTTTTGTGTTTGAACATAAGTCGGTATGCTTAAATGACTTCTAAATCCTCTTCATGTCCGTATATAAAGACGTTATAAATACATTTTGTTACAAAGAATTAGAATGAGAATATATAAGAGCTAGCATTTATAAGGTCGTTACGCATTTTGATTTCTGTTCAAGGCGAGAGGATATTGAATTCTTAATCAAAATATAATGGCCACGTATAAGTTCATTGTTATTTAGTTGATACTTCAAAGTGGCGGAAATAAAAAAGGACAGAATTGGATCGAGGAAGGAATATTCAGCAGTGGGAAATCTATCATAGCATTTGCGTACTTTTAGTGGGGAAATCTATTTATGAAATGATCTGTAAGGAATAATAGGCGAACGGTATGCCATAATGATTAAATAGTTAAATTTTGTTTATCACTTGGTGGTGTGCAGAAGTCTGCATGCATAATGACCTTTTTATATGCTCTTAATGACCATGTAGTTTAGGTTTGTGAACTTAGAAAGAGGAAAAATGGGGTGGCATAATGACCGAATATTTAAATTTTTAGTATGAACTGTATATTGATTAGAAGTCAGTATGCCTAATGCCCCTGTGAATTATTTGGGCTTAAGCAGAAGTCATTTGGACTTGAATAGACGTATAGAATGACATAATGACTGAATGCTTACGGTTCGTTCAACTTTTGGGCTTGAACAGAAGTAAGTATCCTTAAAAGTCAATAAGACAATAAGATCATTTGGGCAGAAGTCATTTGGGCTTGAAAACACTTTCTTACAGAGAATTAGATACACAATAAGATCATTTATAAGGTCATTATACATATTGTTCTATGTTTTGCATACTGACCTTTGTTTAAGCCCAAAACATATTGAATTCATGATCGGATTATAATGTCCACATATAAGGTCATTGTAAATGAGTTGAGAGTTTAAAGTGGCATAAATAAAAGAGTTAAAAAATTTAAAAGAAATGAAGTATACAAATTTAGTACTTTGAACATAAATAGTGACATACAGAAAAACAACAATGTTTGGTAAACAAAAATATGATGAATAATAGTAACCCAAAAACCAGTTATAATTCAAAGGAAGTGGATCTGTACATGTCTTCGTGTTATGCCTAGACGATTAATTTGCATCGTGAACATGACTGGTTTTTTTTATAGGTTCGCCTTTGGATGAGATTCGACGTTTCTTAGGCTTTCCAGGCAGACGTTTAGAACATGCGGGGGCTTGTAAATAACCGCATGGATATCATCAGGCAAAACCCATGAATCTTTTGACGGGATTATGTGAACAACACCATTGTATGCACCTCTACATACATTGCCCGTATAATATGGGGAAACATAATCATAACATGATAACCCCGGTCTCTGGCGTGTCGCAGCGACTGCGTGAACACAAACAAAATTGTCTAGTTGGAACTCACCACAAGTGCATGTCCTCTCTTGGAAGTTGACGACAAAAGATCTCCCATCAATTTCAATTATAAGAAACTCAAAGTTAGAGGCTGGCCAGACCTACATAAATGTTACAATAGAATTTTAGAAATTAATACTTACAAGAATAGAAAATTGAAAACATAAAGAGTTTAAAGAGGACGAACATCCATAACGGCTGAGGAAGCGTGAAGGGCATTGAGCTTGGACTCATAGTGCTTTGATGAAGTGGATGACTCGAAATTCGCCAACTCCCAACGTTCATGGAACCACCTTTGCATCCTTCCTAACAAAAAATCTACTACCCTGGCAATAGGAGGTCATTATGGAGTAACGATTACTGGAAAATGACCTAGCCCATTTGTCAAAGTCTATTTCATCTAAGCATGGTATAATACACGAATCATCTTACTCTAATTATTGCAAATACTGGTAGCATTCTGCTTTACATGCTGCATATGCAGCACCATAAAACTTCAAAGACAATGATTTTTGAGAGCCGCGGAAATTGTGTTTTGTGTTACCAAAAATATGATAAATGCAATGGCCATAACTAACACCACGGAATACGGTGTTCACTTTGCTTAAAATACCTTTGTGTCGGTCAAATATAACATACTGAATAGGACGATAATCCAAGGCTACCTTGACCTTCGATATAAACCAGCACAAATTCACAACATTTTTTTATCACAGAATCTAAAAGCTAAAAGGGAAAATCTGGTTATTACCGTCCCGTGTGACTGCACTTAATAGAGTTCCCTTGTCGTAGGATTTCATAAACGAACCATTAATAATCAACACCGGGACACAATGTTGCCACCCATCCCTCCATGGTGAAAGTGAAATAAAGAAATGTTTGAAAAAAATTTCTTGGGGTCATTAAGAATTATATAAAAGACCCCGGATTAGCCTTACATGGAACATAATAGACAAAGACGGCAATGATGCATAAGATTCCTCAGGAGTGCCAAAACATAGCTAAAGAGCCTTCTCTTTTGCAAACCAAGCCTTTTTATATGTCATATAAATCCCATGCTCCCTTTGCATGTCTACCATAACTGATTTTGGTGGGTAAAGCCTCTTTGTCGCATCATGAAATTGATGTTTCACAAAATCTGCAACATCATAAGTAGCTTGTCTTGTTTTCCCTTAACGTGCATCTATAGGGCATTGATGCTCGTGGTCATACCTGGATAACATAGTGTGTGGGTAAATACACTGAACATTACGTCAGTATGCAAAAAGATTAAAATTGTTAACACACCGAGTATGTCCATATTGAGAGAATTTTTAAGGACATTATGCACGACATCTATTCAAATCCAAGTCATATAAGTAAATTAAGTATTAGATCAATATGGAAAAAACATATCACACATTAATTAAACATTAGGACACTATTAAAATAAACAGCCGTTACGTAAAAATCAATGGGCATTATGACTATTTAGAAAGTATGAAATGTATATGTACAATTGTGAATATAGTATAGGAAGAACGAAATATAAGAAAGGTTCTGGCAGAAACAATATAGGTCATAGTATGTATTACGTGGATATTAAACGTAGTAAAGAATGACCACTGGGCAGAAATATGTAGACATTATATGTCTGGCTATTAGATATTATAAGAAAGATGTGACCAACATAAAACAAATAGAGGTTTAAAAGGCGAACATGCGAACTTGAAAAATCTCCACTTTTTTTATCCAAATGCACTGCTTGCATCGCCCAGCTGCATCTTTTTTAATCCGCGCATACAACATGGAGGGATAAAAGATGGAAAAGAAGATCATTCTTGCTCTCATAAACTGCACTCAACGCAATCGTAGTTGGATAAAACCGAGATATAACCTTCAAATCCCTTAACATAGCTATTTCCTCAAGAGACATGAGGGTACTATGTGACATTGAACTATCATTGGACAAAAACAAATTGTTCTCCACCAGCGTTTCTTCAATATATGTCTGAAACAAAGGAGATGTCGAAGAAAGTATGAGACGGTGATCATAGTGATTACTAATCGAGCTACTTTGAGGCACTTCTAGGACATCACCACCGTGTGCGTTTGAATGCCCGGGGAGAGATGTGTCCCCCTGAGAAAAAGCATTCATGTCGGATTCGAAATCACGTGGAGAATCAAAACTAGACCATAACTGTAACACCCGCCTTCCGCAGACCCGGTTCACCCGCGACCCGACGGACCGGTAGGGTTACATGAACAGTCCGAGAACCGTCCGTTACAAACGTTAATGATTATTTAATAAGAAAATGGTTACGTTTAATTGATGGGATATTAATGACTATTTACTATGAAAACGTTTATGTTTAATTGGTGTAATGAATGCTAGGAGTTATATCCAAAACGTGAGTGATTTAAATGCAGAGTAAAAGCGGAAGTAAATAATAAGTAAAAACGACAAATGGTGGGTTCATGCCCAAATGATTAATTAATTAAATGTATTTAATTATTGAACTTGTCCATGCGTCGCCCATCTTCCCACCATCACTGTCCTCCAGGGTTAGCACCCGCACCATCATGTCTACCTGCGTGTAGCAAAAACAACTACACGCTCAGCATAAGCTGAGGAGTGAATCTAACAAAAGAACATTAAGTGATAACCCATATGGATATACACATATTAATACATGTACTTAACGTACGGAAAACCACATGTTTACTAACTGATTAATTTACACTTGTTGGGGTACTATTACATATAACAGAATGATATACTACCACATCGAATATGAACATGTTGGGGAACATACATGATGATGACAACCACATTGAATGTTGTCATGACATGGGACATACATGATGACGATATGACTTGATGCACGACCTAAACTAACAGGGACACCCCTGACTTAGTCTCACTTGACAGGATTACCCCTGCACTCTTGTAATGACCCGGGCTCGATGGAAATGTCGCAAGTGGACTAGCAAAAACCGGGTGGTAGCCGTAGCCTGACTACCATGTACGTACACAAAGCCCACATGATGAAAAACCCGTTGGATCCCAAAGGTTCCTGGACGGGCCCACTGTAGTAGGCGCACGGAAGCCTGACCTCCCTACAGCGGTATGCACATGATGATGAACCTAGTACATGCGTCTAGGATGAACATGATGGAATGATTGCAATTATTGAAGAAGGAAGTTAAATTAAACGCATACATATATGTTTGATTATAATTTGTTCAATATGATGGCCTTAGGTTCAGAACTGGCTGATAATCGATTGTCTACTGTTGATAATCGATTATCATGTTGTGCAGCTTCTGTCCCCAAAGTCCTGCAGACCGTGATAGTCGATTGTCCCCCTATGACAGTCGATTGTCAAGTTGGTTTGTTCGGGAAGTCCTAAGTTCAGAGAGCCCTGATGATCGATTATTGATTATGTGATAATCGATTATCAGTGAAGCCAACTCAGACCCAAGAATCCGCAGGACCTGATAGTCGATTATCACATATGTGATAATCGATTATCACGCTGTGCTGAATCAACTGAGGAGTCTAGCGTGGCCTGACAGTCGATTGTACTATCCTGTAACTCGATTATCAAGGCACGCTGATTTCCATTTTATCTGTTTGTTTGTCATCAAAACGTTGGAAGTTTTAGAAACGAATGCTTACATTTCCATGCTAAATAATCGATGAACTTACAAGGTTTCAAAACATTTATATTAACGAGTAGTTAACTTGATAACGTGGACACACGTATGTTTGAGGGTTAACCTACAGACATGCATAGATTCTACGTAGGTTGCGTACGATATTCCTATGAATATAACGACATAGATTATAACTAAATGTTCTAGAATTATAGGGGACAACTACTCATCTCTAAATGAAGGGATTGATGGAACGAGATGAACGAATGGTGCTAATGAACGGACAACGAACAACGAATGGCTTCCCGCTAGCCTTCCTTCCTTCCCTCTCCTTCCTTCCCCTTCGTCTACTTGCCAGCACTCCTCCCCGAGCTACTGCTGCCTTGGCCGGAAATAAGTGAGACAGATGTGAGGGTGTGAATGGTTGGGGGGTTACAAGTGTGGTGGGGAAAGTGAAGAGAGGAAGGAGTCATTATATGGGATGGGTAATGATGAGGATTAATGGGCAATTGATGACAAATAATGGTGATGAATGTGGGAGGGAGAGGAATGGCGTGTGAAGAGTTAAGTGGGGAATTAATTCCCTAAATTCTACCCCGTTATGTAAAATCTGACCTAAATGGTACACAGTTTTCCCCCGAACGGGCCCGAATTGAAAACCGTTTACGTTTTTGGAAACAGGCAGTCAAAATGAATTTAATGACATGTTCAAATAATTTTTCTAAGAACTTTTTATTTTCCCCAACTCTGGACCGGAACAGTAATTAATTATTTAAAACAATCAATTCTAATAGACCGGGTTGTAGGGCGTTACAATAACTCAACACATGAGGGCAAATCATGAACATTTTTATGTTTCAGTTTCAAGCGAATGTAAGAATAAAGGGTAGAATCACATGAACAAAGGTACGCGTTTGTGTAGAATTGGCCATGTATGACATTATAAATTCTGAATTTTCAGCATATGACGAAATTGTCAATCGAATTAAGTGGAGTAGATCTTCATACGTAGACCCACAACAGACATCAATTTCATAGAACCACTTAAAGTTGAATTCAGAATTATTACACCAAACACCATCAAATTTCAGGAGAACACGAGCATACCTTCCTTGGGGGATCAATGATTGAGAAACCGCTTGCAATAAATAAGAGAACATGTTCTTCCTTCTGGAGATGAAAACCGGTGACAAGGGGGTACGAAAGAAGGGAAAGGAAAAGAGCCATTAGGGTAGGCGATGACAGACGTGTGGGGTGTGGAGATTTGACTTCCTAAATTTTTGGAGATAATCACTGGTGATTAGGTTTTTACATGGAATGAAATACTAAAAAACGTGGGAATGGGGAGGAGGACAAATACGTCCCATTTAAGAATAAAATGTGCCATTTAGGGAAAAAAGAAGTTGGTGCTATATACGGAAGATTCCAATGTTTGAGTGCTATATGGAGCAAAAATTTCAAAGATAAATGTAAAGTATGATAACTCCATCAATACTACATGGAGTCAGAAGCATGTAGCATATTGACTAATGACAAAAGGTACAACATGACATGACATCTACACATGAATTATATTATATAACAAAACACAACGACCAAATTTCCATGCCAATCCTTATAATAATAAACCACAAAACATCACACAAAACAATTTTAATGCATGCCAGATCTAGCACTTAATGAACAAAGCTAGAAAACATCACATTGCCACAAGTGATTACATTGAGACACTTAGCCCCATAATAATAAAACAAACAACACCACTCGATGAAACTTCCGCTCCCTGCCCCTAATGAACACGCCTAAAAAGTGTAGGAATGTTTGTATGAAAAACACTGCGGAGCAGTGTTGATGAAGAACTTGATAGTATAAAAAATCACGTATAAACGCGTTCAGATCAAAGTTATTTCAGGGTAAACGAAATACTTCAATCGGATAAGACGTTAATCAACAACAAGCACTCAAAATCCAAAACTCTATCCATACCACGAGACTCTATTTTATAGAATCGAAAAATTCATGACCGAACATGATTGTTCATGTAGACGCGTATGTTTGCACGGTAAAGAAGTAACGCGCGAGAAGATCCTGTGGTTTTGGGGTCAAATTCGACGTTATCCAGTAGTTCGAGTCCTTTATTATTTTAGACTCCGAACACGAAAATCTTAAGGATTTCCATAAAGAAAAAAAGTCTGAAATAAAAAATATTCCCTCGGCTTGGGGCACTGCCCCTTGGACCTCGCTAGGGGCTGCCGCCACTTGGACCCCGCTACCTAGGGACTACCGCCCCAGACCCCGCTTTTAATTTGTAATATTGTTGAACTAGCGTGCACTCCGCGCTTCCTAACTCGTTTGACGTCTATTTAAATTCTTATCCGATCTAAGTAAATCCTAATCCGCGCTTCGTTAATTATTTCTTTAATTCTCTAATGCCTCGTCATATATCATTTGTCAAAAAGTGACACGCCACATAGCCAAATGTCACACTTAAACATTGCCAAATGTCGTGTTCTTGTGCTTAGAGTCTCCTTTTATATACTCCGTATAAAGGATGTTGCCCCAGTGCGCCCTGTCCAAAGACAGTGTAGTGAGACCTCGATGGCAACGGGACCTGGTGAAATATTGTACAGAATTTACAGAGTCATGACCTTCGGCCTCTCGCCACTGTTACACCTCAATCTACGTTGGCGTAAACGCCGCGGCCTCGAGCATCCCATCCGGTGGGGCGAGCGTCTTGGCCGTCCTTCTCTCCCTCGTCCTCCTGGTCCCCTCGTTTGGTTCCATGCTGTGTCGCTTGGTGAGTGTCTCCTCTTGTAAAATCCCCACAACCACTGGCGGAGCTAGATTGAATGCGTCTAGAGTTGGACTCGAAAGCTTAAAACTGATAAGCCGAGAGAGACACATACCATTCCTTGACCAAACGCTTTGTCATCCTTATCTGTCTAATACAGTACTGCTCAAGTCTACACTTCAAAATGTTGAATTACTTTCAAATTATGATTTAATTTGTCTTGTTTCAGCTAGTGATGATTTTGTGTAATGTGGTGATCTCCATTGATTTCAAATTCTTTCTGTCTTTTGCTTTTATTTGGGAAAAAAGGTGAGGGACTGGCTGCGATTCCCGTGATCAAATGCTGCTTAGAAAGGATGCCGGATGTAAATGTTTTAATGACAACAACCACAACATCAGCATTGTGAGTAGACTCTTGAATTTGCATTTTTGCATTTCTCTATGCACATATGAATGATGCAGTGTTGGTTCTCTCACAGTAAAATATTGCATGAGTATATTTCTAAAGGAGTATATTATTAAGGTCTAGAGGCAATTATTATTTTTAGATCAAAGCTAAGGGGTGAAATCCTGAGCCTTAAGAGATGTGGCTCCTTAGCACAGTAGCATATGTCTTGGCCAGTGTGTCTTCCTGCACCAATTGTCCAATTGGCGAACAATCCTTGGTGGGTAACTTAACTCTCTCTAACTCACCCATGTGTCCTTCCCTATTTTAGCAAGTGCATCTGCGATTCGGTGTGCTCTCTAAAAACATGATATATATGAACCTCCCATCGCTTCATTATCAAACACTGGCACACTTCAATGATATTATTTGCAAGACCCCTTGTTGTATCTTTACCTTGAATCCAGTCCATGCATTCCATAGAGTCGCATTGGATTGACAACTTGGGAAGGCCTTTCTTCCACGCCCAAATGAGGCCTTTCAGAATTACCCAGCATTCACCAATGGTATGATGAGTTGTGGTATGATAGGCACACGAAACCCCCTATCCAGTTCCCCTCATGCCCTCTTAATAGTCTCCACAACCTGTACCATTAGCATCTGCACTCACATCCACATTTAAATATTTAGTGCCCAACATTCGGTTTCAACCATTTTACCTGAGCCGCCAACTCCTTGTCTAACGGCATTTCAATGACATTTTGGCTCTGGAATGCTCTCACTATCTCCTTTTCTGACTGAATCCAGTTGACTCTACTCTCATCATCATGTTCACATTGTAGAAGACATAATCATTCCTCCATCTCAATCCCACCAACACGTGATCACAAAAATCATCGGCCACTCCAACCCATGTGACGTAATTTTCCCTGCAATTTGAACATCCATCCATTGTCAGAAGTCGAGTGTTGCCAAGCTTTGCATTGTCCTTCTTTTTAACATCGGGCTCTATACCCTATGTGTATTTGGACATTCACGGAGGATATGTGCCACAGTTTCTATCGTATTTGGGTAGAATGGACACCTATAAATTTGGGTAGAATGGACACCTATCATCAACAGCCATATGCCTTCTATAGCGTTCTGCATTGCATGCTAGTCTTTTGTGTCATGCCAACCAAAGGAATGTCCCTGTATGGCTCCACTAAAAACTATCGCTCCCAAAATATCCAAAAAGTCTTTTATATCATTTTAAGTCCAAAATAAAGTCTTCCCTTATCCATTTCAAGCATTGGACGCAAATGCTAAAGACTAAATAAAACCTTAGTTTCTTGTTTTATCCTTTAAAGTCTTCCATTTAGCCACCTAACGTTCCCTTGTCATTTCCTTCCCTTATGCCAAAATTTCTCCTTCATAAATCTTCCAAGAATAAGTCATTTTGTAAAGAAAACAAAACCAAATCATCTGATAACATCCGGATCAATGATAGTAGAAGGTCACCTTAATTATATTATTAGGTGTGGGTTAATTAAGTTTGTTACTATTTTTTATATATTAAATAAAAGGACTCTCAGGTTATTAGGATTCCTGAGGCCCTAGGAAAGCTTAGCTAGTTAGAACTTATCACTTTATTCTCTTGATCTAATCCGATCAGTTTGATCTTATTCATTTGTTAGAGTTGTTATAAATATCCCAGCTTCTCTATTGCTGAGATATCCTGGAAAATAAACTATCAATCACATTGAGATCCTTTTGGCTTCTATCACTTTTTCATCGGTGAGATTCTTACTGAGAGAAGGGAGGGAGAATTCTATTTAGAATTAATTTAGATCCTGAATTAATTCAAACAGGTTTCTATCATTTGGTATCAGAGAGCTCGTTACTCGATCCCGATGGCGATTACCCGTTCAAACGCTGCCCACGGTGAGGACGGTGGATCCAGCAAGCAATCAGTGCACTAAGTTATTCCCCAGAACAACACTCTAGCACAAATCGCGGCGATGCTTTTTGTGTTAGATGACCTTAACGCAGAAGTGACTACCCTGAAAGTGCAGGCTAGTAGTAATTCTGGGCAGTATACGGACGATTCTGGCGATGAAAACGATCACCCCTGCCGGTTTCCCAGATCCAAAGTTGAGTTCCCTAAATTCAGCGGCGGAGATCCACGGGGCTGGGTGTTGAAAGCTGAAAAGTACTTTCGTTACTATGGAACATCATAAGAAGATAAGGTTGAGATAGCAGCCATGCACCTCGAAGGTGACGCTCTCGACTTGTTCTCCTGGATCAGTGCCAAAAGGACACTCTTGTACTGGGAGGAATTCATCAAAATCTTTGAGGAGCATTATGGACCGCCAGAATACTTGAACCCAGACAAACACCTTGTCTTAATTAAACACACTGGCTCCGTACAGCACTATCGTCAAGAGTGGGGGAGAAGGGTTGCTCGAGTCCGAAACTGGCCTGACCATTGTCTCTTGGGTGTCTTTATTGCTGGTTTTAGAGAGGATTTGAGGTTGGAGGTCAGAATCCACAAAACCCAAATCTGTGTTCAGGGCTTTAGTCTAGCCCTTGTGTTTGAGAAGCGGAATGCACCTGTGCATTTCAAGACAAGTTCTATGGGATCAGGTCGGGGTGTTGGTTCTGATTCTACCATTGACCCAAACCGAGAGTTTAAAAACATGTCCCAATCTCACTCGCCCCAGCCACTTGCATTCTCAGGATCTTCAAGCTCAACACCAACCTTCCCCGTTTCGAGATTTAGTAGGGACGAGTCGATGAAGCAGCAATGCAGGGATAAAGGACTTTGCTCTCGGTGTGGCGATCCCTTTAGGCCGGTTCACCGTTGTTCGACTTCATCCACTACCTTCTCCTTGATGGAAGTTGATGAGGAAGGTAACCCGATGAATCCCAAGCATGTTCCCATTGATGGGGAGGCAAAAGAAGAGGAAGCATCCTTTAATGCAATTCTGGGAATGCCAACGTCCGCCACAATGAAATTAAGTGGAAAATTACATGGACATGAAGTTCTCTTGTTAATTGATAGTGGTTCAACACACAACTTTATCTTTGAAAAACTAGTGGAGCAACTTAAGCTACCTGTTTCCTCTGTTCAGACATTTGGGGTACAGGTAGGAGCAGTGTTGTCAAGTCGTCGCCTAGGCCACGACTAGTCGGCGCCTAGTCGTCCGGTCGTTTTTGCGAGGGAGAATTTCTGTGCGCCTAGCGCCTATGGCCGACTAGGCTATTAAGTGCGCAAAGCGTCGCTTAGCCGCGATTAGGCGTCGCCTAATCGGTGAAAGAAATCTGCAGAATTTGACCTAATTTAAGTGACCCGACCCAACCCGACCCGACCTGACCCAAATTTCATTAATTTTTAAAAGTTTTTAACAAAACGCTGCCTCCTTCGACGCAATCCACCCACAATCTAGTCGTGACTATAGTCTTTCAGTTCCAGGGTGACTTCCGCGACTTCCAGGCTTCCAGCGACTCTCCTCCATCATCGATTATATTCCATCAGCCTCCATCACGGACTCTCCTCAATGGGTAAGTTTTCTTTTACTTTGTTATCATTAAAGTATTTCTTTTAATTTTTCAGTTTAAGATTTCTTTTAATTTTTTTCTTATTCTACAGTTTCTACTATTTTAGTATTTCAATTTTATTTTCAGTTTAATATTTCAATTTTTTTCTGAATTCAATTAATATTTTGGTTTTGTATATCTTATTTTAATATTTTAAGGGTTCTAGGCTCCTGTCTATGACACCACAATGGAAGAAAATCGTCATGGTGGCATAACGTTGGATGATGATATTTGATAACTCAAAACATGGAATTAACTATTTTAATGTCCTTTGACTTCTTATTGTGTTAATTATCTTTCTTGGTGTGTTATTTTTCAAGATTGAAGGATAGTTGCTTGTTATGTACTCTTTGTTAAGTGACTTTATGTGCTATCTTTAAACATAAGTTTGCTTTGGTTATGGTATTTTGACATATAAATATATATATATTCATGTTGGGTTAGTGTAGATATATATAATGTTAAAAATTTCAATACTAATTATGATTTGTCGACTAGTCTACGACTAGTCTACGACTAGTCGCCTAGTCCACTAGTCTCCCCGTCACCGACTCGACTCGACTTGTCGACTTGACAACCATGGGTAGGAGACGGTTTTATTATTCAATGTGATCAGATTTGCAAGTCCGTTTCAGTTAGGCTTCTAGGTTTGACTCTTACACAAGATTTTTACCCATTCCCACTAGTTCGTTCTGACATGGTCCTTGGAATCAAATGGTTAGCCTCTCTGAATACCATTCAAGCAAACTAGAATGAGATGTTTCTGATTTTTTTGGTTGACGGGAAGTGATATAAATTACAAGGCATCTCGAAAGTTGATCAAAGCAGTAGATTAAATTCAATGGTGTGTCGTGTGCTGCAGTTAGGAGTAGAGGAAAAATTTCCTTTGAATCTCAATGACTTAATGCAACACCAACATCCAGACTTCCACCTTGAGGACAAGGTGTCCTTCAGAAAGGGGAGTAATGATAAGATCCGGATCAGTGATAGTAGAAGGCCACCTTAATTATAATATTAGGTGTGGGTTAATTAAATTTGTTACTATTTTTTATTTATTAAATAAAAGGACTCTCAGGTTATTAGGATTCCTGAGGCCCTAGGATAGCTTAGGTAGTTAGAACTTATCAATTTATTCTCTTGATCTAATCCAATCAGTTTTATCTTATCCATTTGTTAGAGTTGTTATAAATATCCCAGCTTCTCTATTGTGGAAAATAAACTATCAATCACATTGAGATCCTCTTGGCTTCTATCACTTTTTCATCGGTGAGTTTCTTACTCAGAGAAGGGAGGGAGAGTTCTATTTAGAATTAATTTAGATCCTGAATTAATTCAAACAGGTTTCTATCATCATCCCATATGTTAGCCATAATTTGGAGAAACAAAAGTCTCCAAATGAACAGTATCTGTTTGTCTTTTTGTGTCTCAAAATTTTTATGCCTTTATTTCCTTCCCCTAGGCCAAAACTTCCTTTCATAATCTTCCAAAAATGAGTCATCATACTCACTAAAACATTAACAAATCACCCTCCACATATGGCCAAAAATGAAGAAGGAAGAAGTTTTTATGTGAATACTAACAGTTTGTCATATTGCGCCACAAAAGTCAAGAGTTCTTCACTTAAATTCCTTGTCTTGGTTTTACCCAAAATGGCCAAAATATTCCTCCCAAACAACACAAAAAATGTCTTTGAATAAAGGGAGCAAGTGGTGTGTCATTTAGCTTAAAAGTCTTTGGTGTTTCTTTATGTTTTTCTTCATCAAATAGTTAGCTTGAATTCCCCATGTGAAGATGAGCTAGGTGGTGAGCGAATTAGGAAGCTAGATTACACTTTTATTTTGTCTGATTGTATGTATTATTAGCCAAGTGTATTTCTTGTTTCCAGTATAAGCTTCGGCCATTTGGCCATTCTAACACAACTTGATATTAATGGAAAATCCATGGTTTTACTCTTTGAGTAATTCTCAAAATAGTGTAATGCTATTTTAGCCAAATTCTAAATTCTATATCCTAAGAGTGGTTCTCTTAATTAAATTCTAGACTTAGCCCCAAGTTAAGATAAATGTGTATCATATCTCTAAACAACAACTTGGTTTATCCCTTCCTATTTTTACCGTTCCATTTCCGTGCCTCACCATTTCTCCTCCTAAACCTATTCTTTTCTTTCATAAAATCACCAAAAAGAATTCCTAAAAATCTCCCATATTTCGCCCCATATTACTTCCCATCAGTCATTTATTCATCTACTAAATAAGACCCCTGGTTTCACACACAACATTTGGTATCAAAGCCCAGCTTCGACGACTTTCCTAAGTCTAGACTATTACCGGGAGGACCAGGCACACAAATGTTGAACAAACAAGGTTTCTGAAAGTTTTTCAGAAACTTTCAGTTCCAAATAATTGATCACAGAGGAAGGTGCTCAACTGATTTTAAGGGGAAACTTTCAAGTTTGTAAGTTTGGTTTTTTATCTACGTGTGGTTGCTGATTTCTCTCAACTTTTTACGGTTTGTGAGATATGCCTCTCTGAAGTTGATATCACATTCCTGCCAAAATTCCATCCACTTCACTGATTTGGTCTCCAACAAGGTAGCAAACGTTCTTCAATGACTTTGAATCTTTGATGTGTCTTAGAGGACTTGAGTGTCTAACTCTGAGAGTTGGAATCACATCATTCCAATCTCTGGTTTGTGAGATATGATATCTTAAAGACAGCTCAGAAATTTTGAAATTATCATTGCAAATTGGGCAATTTTGCTAGGTCCTACTCAACGTTGCTACAAGTGCTGTGGTTATGGTCATTTCCACTCGGAATGTCCAAATAAAATGCTATCCCATATGAAGAGTGGGTCAAGAATGATGAAGAAGTTTTGATGGAGCAAATGAGCAATAAAAGATCCAGTCCTTATTGAAGAGCCAACTCGTGAGGAGGAACAAAAAAGCTTCGATGAGGAAGATGTCTCTGATATTCAATTTGAAGATAAAGAAGATGTCTTGATAGAGGAACCTATTCCCGAGACGCTAGAGGAGTCTAATCCATAGTTGTTACGGCGGCTAGGCGAGGCTGGGTGCTAGAGCACCTTCCAGTCGCCTAGGCGATTAGGCGCCCGCCTAGGCGTCCGCTGGGCCGTAGGCTATGGCGACCATAATAATTTTATAGGTACTAATGTTAAAGCATATAGCATGAAATAATTAATTAAAATGAACACTAATATATATACACACACACACAAGCCTGGCCTATTTAATTTGGGCCTTATACTCCTGTGGGTCCAATAGTCGATTAATCTAGCCCAGTTATTTGACTTTTTGACCTAGTCCACTAGTTAAATAATAGAGAGATAGGAAGAGGCAGTAGAGTCGCAGATCTTGAAGCCGCACCACGACAAATAATCGGCGAGAAAGATAAGTCTTCTCTCCCTCTCTTCTTCCGTCTTCTCTCTATCTCCTCCTCCGTCTTCTCTCCCTCTCCTCCTCCGTTCCATTGCGCTTCTGAAATGGAGACGCGTCTCAGAGATGGACTGTAAGCTAGGCGACCAATTAGGCGTCCACAAACCCTCGCCCAGACGCCTAAGCGTCGCCTAGGCAACGCCTAGGCGACGCCTTGATAACTATGGTCTAATCACTTAATTGTTTCTAATGGTATTGATAATGACAATTTCTTTGTTTTTGATCATTTTGTTGAGATAAGTATGAAAGAAGAAGTGTTAAGCTTGGTAAAACTAGATTTTGTACCCGTGCGTTGCACGGCCAATGATTTATCTAAAATATATAGAGCACAAACTTAATAGAAATAATGTATAAATCCAAATTCAAATAGAACTAAATTCAAATCCAAACCCAAACCCAATGTATAAATTCAAAACCAAATCCAAATTTGTATAAAATATAATTAAATAAGTACTAATTTTAAGGAAATAATTCTCTTATGATAAAGAACATCTTGAAAATACATAAGGCACTCCTACATCTCTAAATATTTTAAAAATGGCATTTTCTCTACCATAACACTCTTTTTATATAATTCTTCTCTTTAATACACTTTCTCTACACATTTACCTTTCAATTTCTTTCTTGAACTCTGTAAAGTCAGAATCAATGATTTTTGAGATAGAGAGTAACAAAGCACAGAAATATTAGGCAGAATATCATAAAAATTCCTACAAATACAAATTAGATAGGAAAAGGATGGCAGAATGATGACATCCATTAGAACCTTTTCTTGCAGCAAAATTGCATTTTGAATCCTTTCAAACCCGTTCTTTACCCAAATTGGTGCTCAACATACTCCAATCATGAATTTGAAGATCACAACACTACATGCAAAATAATAAGCTAACCTACAGATTGCAAATTGCAAAATAAAATAAGCAACATGGTTGAAATGTAAAGATTGTAAAGTGTGATAATATATTGGATATCAACGGCTTGATAATAAATACGTCAATAAATTAATAATTAAATAAACACACCTAAATTAATGCTCATAACACAGATAATTAGTGCATGGGTGATGGGTCCCTAGCATTATCCTTCAAGTATAGAAGATACAACAAAAAAACAATGCAATTGTTCACTTTTCGCTAAAAATAGATATCAAAAGTAAAAATAATATATGTATTCAACAAAATTTGTACTTTTCATTTATAAAGATCAAACATGAATGGTGATAAAAATCAAAGCACATGCTTGCTACCAAATGAAAACATAAGAAAAAGCTAATAAAAAGTTACACCAACCCTTAGTATGCAGAATAATAACATTTTCAGAAATTTAACAAATATGTCCCCCACAATGAACAATGAGCATGTATATATTTAATTAAATCACAATTCTTACCCATGACCAATGTTATTTCTTAATGTTTGTTCTCCTCAACTAACATTTGCCTTTAACAGCCAATACCATCTGCAGCAAAATAAAACATGTAGGTTAACATTTCTCCTTATATGATTTATGAAGTAAAAATACCAAAAAATAGAAAAAAAGGTAAAATAAATTGAGCCAAAAAGAGCCACCAGTCCACCACCAAAGTAATTAAGGATCTGTGGTTGATGTTTTGCCAGTAGTTAAATGCAGAGCCAAGAAATATTTAAATAAAAATCTTACCTACCAAGACTTCCATTTATTCTTCCTTCGTCCCCTGCTCGCTGCAATTAAAACCAACAGATTACAAAGGTGGGTGAAGGATTGGAAACCCTAGCCAAGTTTTACAGAACCCAAACATAGCAATGATGGTAAGGAAAAAAGATGCAGTGTAATATCTGCAGAACAAACTTTGACCAATTAGTGGTATACCGGGAACAACTTGCTTGGTAGATCCCCGAAGTTATGCAGTTGAAGGTTCCTACCACCTGTAAATATGTGGTCAATTGGCAAACAATTTTTTAAAAAACAAAATCAGTTTTTTTATTACAAAAACCGAACTATGTTTTGCACCATAGTTTGTACCTTGTAAATAAAAAGAAAAATATTTTCTACACCACCAAGTCACCAATACATGCATCAATTGGGTTCTAGTCTCTACACATATCACATCCAAATGCGTTAAGATAAATATTCAATGATTAAACCAACATTGTAACTTAGTAGTTCGTGCAACTCTTTTAATTGTGAAAATTTGATTACCAAACTAACCTTTTTTGGTGTGCAACTCTGGACTCTAAACAACTCTTAGTAACCAACATCATAAGCCAAATAGCTGCAAAAATCAATTGTGTATATTTAGAATGCCATGATAGATTAACAAAAAGTTAAAATACTTCCACCCAAAAAGTGAGGATCCACATTAAGTTTCCTTTAGATATATAAATAGCAAGTTAAATTTTATTAGGCCTCAAGAATACCTAAACTAAAATCTGAGGCATTTGTTATGGCCTTAGATCCGTCACATAGTTAACCATGTAGATCCTAAATCAAAACATAAGAGCACTAAAGCTAAGAAATATCATTCTAAGTAGTAATTTCCTTCTCACTTGTTTTTTTAAATAACCTGCAAGCAAACTATACACACTCTGAAAGGTTAGAAATTTCATTTAAAAGCATAATAGCTCATGCCAGAGCTGATTTCCTGCCAGACTATATCTTATCTAAATGTATTCAAAGCTGGGTATTAGTTATTCGGGAACTTTAAACTAAAAAAATTGATTTCCTTGAAATGATTTGTAAACCCTGTGAGCTGTTATAGATATCTAGCCGCCTTCCTCAACCTTCATTAAGATATTCAGCAGCCAAAATCTCCCTCAATTTTACCGGAGAAGGGAATTTATTCTATCTCCTTTCTTGATGAGCATGCAATGAAGTGAATTGCAAACTAATTAATGGTGCTGCGTATATCCTGGGGAAGAAATACTATACCATATCAGAGGTCCAGATTTAATAGAAGTAAATTAAAAAATGAATTCAAGAGAAAAACTTACAGCAAGAAACGCTCCCTCTGTCTCTAATCGTTCGAAGACCCCTTGCCCTTAGCAAGGGGAAACGCTACCTGCTTTGCTGTCTTTTAAATCACTTGTTGCCTGTTAACGAGATAATCTTAGATGAGAAGTAGAAGTGTATAAATAACCTAATTGAGATGCTTACAGTGTACGCGATTGGAATCATTACCGGTGCTACTTTGGGAGTCTGTGTCAGACTGATGCTTCCATTTTCCAGAAAATTTCTCACGCCAAATCAGTTTCGCTATGGTGGCCAAACCCGCCGCCACCACTTTCTCCGCAGTGACGCGGTTGATATTGAGAGAGCGGAGCAGAAGCCCGTGTTGGCCCAGGGTATTTTAGATAGAGTAGCGTACGGGAGAAGCTGTAAGTCTGAAACCCTAAATTAGAACTAAGAAGCGTACTCGAGAAGCTGGCGGGAACATGTACTGTTCATGTTTCCCTTTTAGCTTTGTATAATAAAAATTATTGGAAGAAAATTCCTCGGAGTATTATATGTTGCTCGGGAAGAAGCAATGTTATTTCATCATTGAGATATGCGTGAAGTGTATTCAAGGAGATCATATCGTTATGAAAATTACACAACAAGGTGCAAACTGCTTTTGCAAAGAACCTCATTATTGGCGGTTCATTAAATTTCCTATTTGATTCGTGAATTCTTTACTCTCAATCCTCTTTGGTGGTGCGAAAGTTCATTGAAGTAGGGGAATATGCTCTATCCGTGGATGTCTCCACTAAAAACCATCACTTCCAACATATCCAAAAAGTCTTTTATATCATTTTAAGACCAAAATAAAGTCTTCCCTTATCCATTTTAAGCCTTGGCCAAAAATGATAAGGAAAGCAGACAAATAAAACCTTAGTTTCTTGTTTTATCCTTTAAAGTCGTCCATTTAGCCACCTAATGTACCCTTGTCATTTCTTTCCCTTATGGCCAAAATTTCCCCTTCATGAATCTTCCAAGAAATAGTCATTTTGTAATGAAAACAAGACCAAATCATCATCCCACATCCTGTCCAAAATTGGAGATACAAAAGTCTCCAAAAGAATAGTATCCGTTTGTCCTCTTGTGTCACAATAGTCTTGCCTTTATTTCCTTCCTCTAGGTCGAAATTTCTTTTCATAATCTTCCAAAAACGAGTCATCATACTCACAAAAACAATAACAAATCACCCTCGACATATGGCCAAAAATCAAGAAGGAAGACGTCTTGAGTGAATTGTATCAGTTTGTCACATTGTGCCACAAAAGTCAAGAGTTCTTCACCTAAAGTCCTTGTCTTGTTTTTACCCACAAATGGCCAAAATTTCTCTTCCAAACAACACAAAAAATGTCTCTGAATAAAGGGAGCAAATGGTGTGTCATTTAGCTTAAAAGTTTTTGGTGTTTCTTTATGTTTTTTTTCATCAAATAATTAGCTTGAATTCCCCATGTGAAGATGAGCTAGGTGGAGTGTGAATTAGGAAGCTAGATTACATTTTTGTTTTGTGGTATTGTATGTATTATTAGGTTAAGTGTATTCCTTGTTGCCTATATAAGTTTCGGCCATTTGGCCATTGTAACACAAGTTGATATTGGGGTCTGTGTGGAAAAGAAGAAAATGAGTTATGGAAAATAACTTCTAGAAAATGAATCATTTTCCAAAAGCCATTTTCTTTACATTTTCTTTTCTTTGTGTTTGGCTACGAAATATAGGGTTTTGAAACCTAAACAAAAATCCGACTACAAAGAAAGAACGACAAAGCCAATTTGGGGAGGAAAATCATGAAACTTGCCTCATCTTCCACTTGCAATGGTGGAGGTGTTGATAATGAGCTATTTGCCGATGGAATTAGCAAAAAAACAAAGAAAATTGAGTTTGCAATGCTGCATGTGCGGCGGTGACTGCGCGGTGAGGGCGGCGATTCTGCGACAACAACTGCGCTACGAGGGTGGCGGCTACTGGGCAATGGTTAATGTGCAGCTGCGACCATGCAAATGGCCTGAGGCAATGTGGCGGCGAAGCTATTTCATAGTGGGAGGAAGGAAACTGAAAAGTAAAAAAGATCCGGAAGTCAAATTCCATAATTTAGGCCTCATTTTCCAGTTGACCCTTTCCCATTTTCCTTTGACCTTGTTACCAAACACCTGAAAATGGGGAAAATGGCTTCCAGAAGTCATTTTCCTCCTTTTCCAAACTGACCCTTAATGGAAAATTCCTTGTTTTACTCTTTGAGTAATTATTAAAATTGTGTAATGCTATTTGATAAATGCAAGGTGGGGTATGGATCATTGGATTGGGCCGTAAGACACTTGAGTTGAACCACATTAAAAGATTGAATCCAATCGATTACTTAGTTTAAGTCAAGAGCTTATATATTGATTTGTTTTCTCATCAAATTCCGATGTGGGATACTTTAACACTATTTTAGCAAAATTCCTAATTCTATATCTTAGGAGTGGTTCTCTTAAGTGTGAGCTTTAGGTTCTAGTTATTTAATGATGTGTGCCCTATCTTAATTAAATTCTAGACTTAACCACAAATTAAGATAAGAGTGTCATATCTCTTAACACCAACTTGGTTTGTCCCTTCCTATTTTTAATTTTCCATTTTTCGTGCCTCACCATTTCTCCTCCTAAACCTCTTATTTTCTTTCATAAAATCACTAAAAAGAACTCCTAAACACCTTCCATACTTTTTCTCCATAGTGCTTCCCATCCATTCCCCCCGCAAATCTGTCATTTATTTATCTACTAGATAAGACTCTGGTTTCACATACAACACTGGAGAGTGTCCTCCAAGAAATCCCATTTGATGCGATCATAGGCATTTCCCAAGTCTACTTTTATCGTCATAAAACCTTTATTTCCTTGTTTTTTCGCATAGAGTGAAGGACTTCTTAAAAGATAATAACATTGTTAGTAATCTACTTATGTGGAATAAAGCTGCTTTGTTCCCAGCCAATCAATTTGCTCATAACCCTATTTACACGGTTCGTCATCTTCTTCGTGATAACTTTATGCTAACATTACATAGGCTGACCGGCCTAAGTTGGCTCAGTTTGCAAGGACCTTTGACCTTGGAAATTAGAGTGACATGGCAATCATTATACCCATTGGGCATACAGCCCGTGTAAAGATACTTCAACACATGATCAACTACACTTCCCCCAACATTATGCCACTGCTTCTGGTAAAAACCTGCGTGGAATCCATCTGGACCAGGGGATTTGGTAGGGCTCATATCATTGGGCATACAACCCGTGTCAAGGTACCTCAACACATGATCAACTGCACTTCCACCAACATTATGCCACTGCTTCTGGTAAAAACCTGCTTGGAATCCATCTGGACCAGGGGATTTGGAAGGGCTCATATCATTTATAGCATTTGTGACCTCATCAGGGGTAAAAGGTCAGTTGAGCATGGAGACTTCTTCTGCTTCTAGTTTTGGGAGACAGCTGCCAGAGAGCACTATCTCTGAATCTGGTCCTGCTTTCGTAAACATAGCTGTAAAAAAGTTAAATCACCATGTACTTGGCAGTAGCTCTATCCTGGACTACATGTCCATCATCCGCCACAATAGAAATGTTGTTTTGCCTAACCTTCTTAACTTTTGTTGCAGTGTGGTAAAATTTGGTATTAAGATCTCCTGATTTGATCCACTCTTCCCTTGCTTGTTGAAACCAAAGCAATTCTTCGAGGGTGTTTGGGAGTGTGATGAGTAATGTAAAAGTAGAAGTCATAATTTAAACGCAGAAAGCAGGTATTTTTAACTTTGCTGGAAAGCACTTCTACACCTTAATTTTTACTTCTTAAGCCATAATTTATAAGCTAAAGCAGATTACCAAACACTTAAAATTGTATTTTAGTAAAATATAAGCTATAAGTTATTTCCAAATGCACTCCCAAACACCCTATTCCCGTCGAAGACTTTCATTTAAATGATCTTGCAATTTCTTTTCCAATTTGTTCCATGAGCTTAGCTTTTCTATAGTGAATATTTCCAAAAGTTCTCTTAATCTAGTTTTGCAACACCAGCGTTAATTCTTTGATGGAGCACATGAGTTTATTTCCTCCTTTCACTCATCTTTAATAACTTCATCAAAACAAGGATGAGAGAGCCATGTTGCTTGAAACATAAATTTCCTCTCCATCTTTGGTCCTTTCCTCTCTATCTTAACCAAAAGTGGAGAATGATCTGAGGTAATGGCCTGTAAGTGAGTAACCTCAAGCAGGGTTGATATATCTCGAACTAGGGGTCTTAACAGAGTTGTGGTTTTTTGGAGAGGAAATGTGATAAAATGTTGAAGGGAAGCAAGAGGCGAAATAAATGGAGTGTGAAAGAGTTCTTTTTAATGGTTTTTAATATGAGAAAAGAAAGGAGGATCAGGAGAGAAATGGTGGGATTAGAAATGGATAGAATTAAGTGTTGGATAAACCAAGTTGGTGTTAAGAGATATTACACACTCTTATCCTAACTTGGGGTTGAATCTAGTATTCAAATAAGATATAACACACTTATTTAAATAACTAGAACCTAAAACTCACACTTAAGGTAACCACCCTTAGGATATAGAATTTGGGGTTTAAAATAGCAAACACATAAGTGTATTACTAATGGAAATTTCAGATTCAAAAGTGAGTTACAACAATGGCCAATGGCCGATATAAATAAGCAAGCAAGAAAGGGGAAACTACCAAGTTCTTTCCTTAACAAATCTTTGACAATAATAATCAAATATGAAATCCTTTCATGGGGGATGAATCAGGGATTTTGTGGGGGTGTTGGGTGACATTAGTTTATGGTTTTAATGGGGAAATATTAAGGGACGTGGGCTGTGTTTCTAGGCTGGGCTGGTTCGGCCATATTAGGGGCCAAAGGGTGACTGAGTTGGGGTTTGATTTGGCTCTATATTGAGGTGAATATTTAGTGGTTGGGGAGTGACTTGATTTGGCCAGGTTGGGGAACAATGGGTAGTCAGAATGGTTGGGTTATTTGGTGTGTTGTGGCTGATTATTTTGGGAGATTATTTTCGGTCGGGGGGGTGGGAATATTAAGGTGTATATAGGCTGGTTATTATGGGAGAATATAGGGTGGTTAAGTGGTCAATGGTCCTTTGTTTTATTATGTTGTTTAAATAGGTGGTTAGGGGACAAAGATGGGGCGCCATGGTTTGTGGAATGTTGGGGAGTGAATGAGTGTTGGTTTTTGGTGTGTTGTGTTCGGCTAGGGGTGATTTGGTCCATGAGTTAATATGGTTTTTGGTTGTTTTTGTGTTGTTTT